>JAFBJS010003380.1:0-111890 GCA_016785265.1 Paraplagusia blochii | reverse complement strand
GGAAGAAAGTTATATTATTATTATTATTAAGTTATATTATTAAAACTTTGAAAACTCTCTCTGTGTACCGCCTTTCTTTGTAAATATGTTTACATGTTTTAATGTGGGCACATGCGGCTTATATACAGGTGCGGCTTGTGTATGTACAAAATCGTTGACTTGCTGGAGAGCTGTAAACTCAGGTATGGATCATCCAGCAGAGAGTTAAACAAAGGATCCTGAAGAGGTGGGCAAACAAAAAGCATTCATTAAAGTGAACATAAACTGGGGCTGTTACTTTATTGTATATTAAACACAAAGACAAACTACCAACAGACATTTGCCTTTAATTGTTGCTAAGTTGCAATGTCATTGTTTTCTTTACAAATACTTTGAGAAAGAAAGAATACCGGACTGAATTACAAATACAACAAACAAGGTTGGCAGCACCAAGTACCAAACTTGGCCAATATGATTATGAAGATGAATATTCTGTAACCCTGGAGAAACATAACTGTAAAAAAACAAGAAATACTGTTGAAAGTGGAATACATTATCTTTCAATTGATATTATCATTTAAAAATAGTTACTCAAATTAATTAGAATCTTTTAGAAAAATTGAAACTGGACTTTAGTGTCTGGGATTGAACTGCAGTCGTGTCAGAGGTGTCACACAGTTTGTCCCTCCTGCAGTCGAAACCTTTGTTATTGGCTTTGCAAATCTCATTGACTGCACTGCACTGCAATCATCTGTCTATCTCTTGCCGTTCAGATAGACATAGGCTGCATGTCTACTGTTGCCTTCAGTGAGTTGGAAATAATTTGATAAATTTGAAATTTAATTTTTAACAGTCACAAGTATCCCATTTGAAGTCAAAAAGTGATGCACATCATCAGTGAACTATGTAATATTGTTTTCCTCTGGAAATATTCTTAAACAGAGATCAGTTCTAGACAAGGATGTGCACTAAAATATGTTTTTTTGAGGTGGGATGCTGGGACCATGCTGAAGGGCCACAAGTTGCTCCACTCAGAGCCATTTTTTTTTTCAGTATAAAACTTCCATTCAAATTTAGTTTCTTACTCACGTTATAGAGATCAGAGGTGAGTCCGTGACTGATGTGCTGGAGCGGTGAGAGGATGCCTAATCGCTGTTGCTGCTGTGGTTCACTGTGCTGTTCAGGTTCTCGTTTGACCTGACAGTGCGGCGACACAGAGGAGCTCTGGACACAGTGCGTCAAAGTGTTTTCGCTCTTGATCTGTGTTGCGTTTGTGGTGTTCCCCTGTGGTCCAATGTGTTTCTGTGGAACACAGTCAGAAAATTAACAAAAACTCAATAAGCACGCTACAAATTTTAAACCAGCCGTTGTAGAGGTCAGTTTAGTACCGTTCCAAATTGCTGCTGTTGCGACTGCTGCATGTTCTGATTGCGCAGGTTTTGCAAATGAAGTTGCTGCATGGATTGTAGCTGATGATGCTGCTGCTGCTGACTGTTTGGCCGTGTCTGTTGAAGGCGATGCAACTGTTGGTGGTGATGAGAGACCATTCCGGGAGGTTGCTGGCTTTGCTGAGAGCTGGACAAATTTGACACAGGCTGGTGTGATCCCGGCGGGTGCTGGTGCTGATGGGACTGACTCAGGGGGTATGGAGGAAGCCTCTGATCCAGAGGCAGTTTGCTGGTGTCCAGTGGAACTCCCTGTCGAGGGTAAAAGAATTTTAAGTATTGATGAGTTTGGTTAGGCAACTGGACTTATCAAAACGTTACACCTCTCAACCAAGAGGCTTCCTCAGTTTGGGTCCGGAGAAACCTCTTGGGTGATACTCAAGGAACTTAAGTGTAGTGTGTTATTTGAAATTATCTGGAATCATAGGTATATTTTACCTGTGTAATGGAAGACAGTGTAGGGGAAATAGTTGGCGAAAACTGTTTGGAGTGATGTCTCCTCGTCTCTCCACCCATGGGTAAGATAAGTGGGGATAGCTGGGCTCGTCTTCTTGGCGACGTGCTGAGCGAGCCTGGCTGACCCTGTCCACTGAACGGGGGCGGGTACGAGGAGGAAGAGGAAGAGCCTGAGCTAGGTCCGCCCACAACACCAACACCACTGCCGCCATAACCGGTGCTACTACCAGACACAGACTGCAGTGAGGAATTACTGAGGGATGAGTGAAGAGAATGACTGCTGAGGGAAGATGGCAGGGAAGGGGAGGAGCTTAAAGAGGACTGAAGTGAGGGGTTGCTGAGGGAGTGCAATGAGGCGGAGCTAAGGGAGTTAGAGAAGGAGTGACTGCTAAGTGACGACTGGATGTTGGGGTTGCTGAGCGACGACTGCAGGGAAGAGTTACTGAGTGTACTCTGTAGAGATGCCAGGAAACCTGAGGAAAGAGGATAAGGCAACATAAAAAGTTAATCAACAGACTGTCCAGAGTTAGCACTGACAAAAGGTCAATCAAGCATCAACTCAACCCCAAAACCAAGTAAAAGAAAAAAAAAAATAGTGTTTCCAGTGAGTTCACCATCCACAGAAAGGCAGTATGGTGCGTTGCTATTTGGGTGGCAGTGGTGGAGACTGCTGTCCCTATGACCGGTGAGATGGTTTGACACATTCTGGTTTGCGGGCCACAAAAAGGTTGGTTCTAAAACTGGACAGCGGGCCAGATTAGGACCAGATAGTTGGAGCGCTCATGTGAACTAAGATAACTAACATGTAAAAGTTTTGCATAAACACTAGGTTCACACTGCACCCTGAAACGACCCAAATCCGATTTTTTCGCCAATATGCGACCTCTATCCGATTTGTTATTGACAATATGAACGACACAGATCCGCCGATTTTTTCACATGCGACCCAGGTCGCTTCGAGATGTGGTCCTAATTCCGATTTATATCCGTCATTTTCACATGCGACTGCAGTCTGAACGGCTGAGTCGCATTCATGCGACCTAGCCGGTCGCCTTGTACCAATCACAGGCAGACAAACACTGTCATGTGACTCCCGGGTCTCGGGCTGTTTGTCACCGCAACTGACGTTCATCTAGTTTCCATCACAATTTAGGAAGAGCCGCAACAGCTGACGCAGCGGGGCGCATGTTTACATTGCGTACATACACACACACACGCGTGTGTTTGTATGTGAAAAAACAGACATATCTGTCATATCTGTAGAATCACCACTGAAGTGAAGCCGGGGGTGAAGCCGGGGGATACTACACTGACTCTATCCTATCCTTAAATATAATTTATTTAAAGCACTACATATTATGGCAGGGCAACATTTTCTCATATATTGAAATGAATGTAACAGTCACAGCTGTTACATCTACTGCCGAAGTTGCATGTCCTCCCGAGACAGTGGCACCAACGCAGTCGCTCACAGAGATTGGTGAAGGTGTTTCTCGTGAGCTGAAGAAGCGCTGCACATCAACATCCCACCACTCCTGGCTGCGACTCTGCGTCCATATAACCCTTTCAATGGACGTTGCTGTTGTTGCCCCACACAAGCGCCAGAAGCCCTTACTCTCCTGCTTAATCTCCTCCAATACCAGGTTGTTGACTGAGTTCCGCCGCCACAGAAACCACATCGCGAGGTACGGTCTCATCTCCATGCTTTACAACTTTGCAAACTTGCTCCAGCTTTGTTTATGTATTATGTAGACGCGCTGTCAATTTGCGCATGCGGGACTCATTTGAGTCGTTTCCCGTTCATATTGGAGATCGCATACAAGTCCAGATAAGTGGAAAATGTGAACGACCTACGAAAAAGGCTAGGTTTACACTGTGCCCTGAAACAACCCAAATCAGATTTTTTCGCCAGTATACGACCTTTATCCAATTTGTTATTGACAATGTGAATGACACAGATCCGATTTTTTCACATGCGACCCAGGTCGCTTCGAGATGTGGTCCTAATTCTGACTCGAATCCGTTATTTTCACATGGGACTGTCTGAACGGCTGAGTTGCATTCATGCGACCAGGACGGTCGCCTTAGACCACTCACAGGGAGACAAACGCCATCATGTGACTCCCGGGTCTTGGGCTGTTTGTTGCCGCAACTGACATTCATCAAGTTTCCATCAGAATTCAGGAACTGACGCAGCGCGGCGCATGTTTACACTGCGCACACACACATAAATCTGTGTGTGTGTGTGCATGTGTGTAATAAAGCAACTGCCATATCTGTAGAATCACCACCATTATGGAGAAGAAATGGAGCCGAGGAATACTAATAACACTGACCTCGGCTTCACTTTTTCCCCATTTTTTTTTAATATAGCTTTTATTTAAGGCACTACATATTATTATTTAAGGCTGGACAACATTTTTATTATATATATTATATGTGATAATATATATAATATATACATATATATACATATATTGAGATGAATGTGACAGCCACAGTTGTTATATAGACTACTGCCGAAGTTGCATTTCCTCCCGGGACAGTGGCACACGCAGTCACTCACAAAGGTTGGTGAAGGTGTTTCTTGTAAGCCAAAAGTTGTTGATGAACTCAATTATGAGAAGCGCTGCACATCAACATCCCACCACCCCTGGCTTCAACTCTGCGTCCATATACCCCTTTCAATGGACGTTGCTGTTATTGCCTCACACAGCGCCAGAACCGAAGACCTTACCCTCCTGCTTAATCTCCTCCAATACCTGGTGGTTGACTGAGTTCCGTCGCCGTTGCCACAGAAACCACATGGTACCGTCTCATCTCCATGCTTTGCAACTTTGCAAACGTTCTGTAATATGGGATATGTAATACGTAAACAAAGCTCCCGCTTTGTTCATTTATTACATAGACGCGCTTATATCTGTCAATTTGTGCATGTGGTACACATTTGAGTCGTTTCCCATTCACATTGGAGACGCATACAAGTCCATATAGTGGGCAATGTGAACGGCCTAAGAAAAAAATCGGATTTCTGAACAATTCGGATATGGGTCGTTTCAGGGTGCAGTGTGAACGTAGCCTTGGTTTGCCCCTGCCTGTGCTAGACCAACCCATTAGCTGATTGATGACAATGGTCCATCACCATGGCTGCCTCAATGGTTTTACTTAATGTTAATGATACAGTGTTATTCGCTGTCTTCTTCTACAGTGGGACAGTTGGATTCTAAACAGTTCTTTATACATACACTGAAATTAGTTGAAACAAAGAATTAACAAACTAATGCTGCTCAGAGTTTGTAATTAAAACTTCACGGTTGGTAATTTCCACGTTGTCAAGTTACCATTTAAGACTTTTTTTTTTAATTTGGACTTACCATAATAGAACCATAAAACCTGAATTCATTTATAAAAAATGTGACCATGTACTCATTTCTGACCTGGTGTGTGGTGGAAGTTGCCATTGCCTCCAGCTACGTTGGCTGCGTTAATGCCCAGCTGAGTCAGGGTGGAAGCCAAGTTTCCAGTGCTACTACCCCCACTAAGGGAAGAGGATCCTTGGTAGCCTGGTTCATCCTGATCCAGGGGAGTGGGCAGTGGAGAAGGGAAGTGGAGGCTGGACAGATCAGGTAATGATCCACCTGTGTTAAGAGCTGATGGAATGCCATGAGTTGGCAGGGATGGCTGCTCCGGGGATGTGAAGATACTATGATGGACAGAAGAATAAAAGATGGTTATCTGTCTGTAATGATTTGTGAGTTCACTGAATTGCAGCCTTAACCAAAACACTTCATTCTCTTGAAATGATAATCAAATGATTATCAAGCTAAGGCAAAGAAACCGTATTTGGTCATCTCTCTTCTTTCCTACAAAAACAATCTTAAGTAAAGGAACGCTGCACTTACTTGATGCCTGGAACTTCACAGGACTTTGGTCGCGATGATAGCAGTGGCAACTGGAGAAATAAAATACAGGTTTAACATTGTATTCTAAAGAAGTTGTATTTGACATAAGGGACAGGAATAAATGTCAGAAACATAAATTTACTGATCTATGAGATGTCTTATTAACTTCACCTTCTTTGTGTCCCACGGTTTGAGCAGTTTCCCCTCATCGAGCACATTCTCTTCAATTGGAGGCACAGGGTATGGAAACACTAAAAGACAAAATAAAGAACAATCCAAACATCTTTAAACTGATTATTTGTTAACACTCAAGGGACATGCACATAGTCTTAAAATCTAATATTCTTTTAAGTACTTCACAGTAAGCCCACAGACCTCTGAGCGTGTATTTGTCATACATCTTAACATTATGACAAATCTTTTTGAGCGACTAATGCTCAGCAGGAGCAGGAGCAAGGAGGTATATTAAATTGTATATATGTGTAAGAGTGAACAACTAAATGTATGCATTTTTAATCCAGACCAATAAATTTAGTTACTAATAAGTTTCAGATTTTTTTTTCTGTTGTTGTGCAGAAGCTATTCAATACATAACATTTGATCTGCAAAGCATATTGTATAGATTCAAATGTGTGACACACACATGTATGTGTCCACTTTCCAGTTAAAACAGTTTATTACAGACCACATAAAAAACAGTTCAATTTATCAAACAGTCATTTAATGCAACAATCATACTGTTTACGAGCGGCAACCCATGAACAGTAGTCATCCTCTGCTGCCCTGAGGTCAGTCAATTAATTTACTCTATCATTTCAATTGTATCATAACCTGCATTTTCTTTTATTTAAAACTTTCAGCATGAGATATTTTATGTAAGAAATAGAGATGACGTACCAAGGTGATGATTTTACTGCAATTAACAACAACGCAAACTGCTGCCTGCTTAAAAAAATGTTTTTTAAGACTATTTAACCTCTATGATAACTGTAATAATTTATTGAAATATCAGCAGCATGTACTACTTATTGTGCCAGCTAAGAGAGCCAGATGGAGTCATCAAAAGAGAGACATCTGGCTCGCAAGCAACAGGTGCCCAACAGCTGCAAAAACTATGGAATATAGAGCATCCAAGATGTATATTCTAATGCAATGATCCCTACAAATGATAACAGCTGCATCATTGTTGAACCATGCCACCACTCCAGAACCATAGTCTTATTATGTCCAGAAGACGCAAGTTCTGCATAAAATGTCTCACCATAAAAAAATGGAAATTATTTTTTGGGCCAAACCTTTTGCCATAAGCGTAATCCATCTTGTTGATTTTATGAACTTGACTATGTAGCTTGTAAACATTGGCACAAGATTCAATCATAACATAATTCATCTTACAGCCTGCACTGCATATACCTGGGCTTATACATCTTGAACTTCACATAACTCGAACGCATTTAACGTACCCGTTACCGGGTTGCAGAGACAGTAGTCTCTACGACTGCCACCCTGTGGGTGGTGAGCCCACTGCAAATAACACAAACCGTCAAATTGAATTAAAGGAACAACAATTAAGAAGAAAAAAAAAGTTCTTCCAACCAACTGACCCTATTTTTTCACCAGTAACACAGTAATCTATCTTGCCATTATAACAAAATAAACTGAATTAACAACTACTGTATTAACAATGATGTTGTATTCTGTGGATTTTTTTCTCACCTGTGCGTCTGGTGCTTTGTGGCGTCAGGGTGGGGCATCCTGTGGTGAAGGGGTCCCCTGTGGGAGGGTTCATTACACTTGTATGGAGGGCCGAGTCAGAGTTGGTCCTGTGGGGATGAAGATAGAAACAGACACAACTATTAAGAGAGGAAATTAAGGTCTATTCAGTGATGAAAGGGTTGATGGTCAGGTGAGTCCACACCACTCCAGCACAGTTGAAAAGCAGGGTTATACTGAATACATGTGAAAACATCAACCACAGTTGGGACCAGTCAGCCACTTTTTATTTCTTTTCAAAACAGATAACAGAGACAACAAGGTCTTAACTCTCAACAAAGAACAGGGTAAATGTATATTTGTCCAGTACCAGGACAAAAAAAACAATCTCTTAAGTTTTGAAAGATAGAAATTCTGTTAAGAATACACAAATGTAAAATGACTGATACCCTTTTTGATTGTTGGCAACCAAAAGCACCATTGCGCACTACATGAAACTTACTTAAATGGCATCAAATACAAGGTTAAATGATTATGACGCCCAAGATGGCTGCAACATGGAACACAAACTGAAATGGTGAATAGTAAAAAAAACAGAGATGAGCATTTGGAGTCAGTCAAAGAAAAAAGAAACCAAAATCTTGTAAATCTAGAATAAAGTTTGATTAGTTTCCCTTTTAATTCACACCTCTTCATCATTTTTCATGGGATGGAGGAGATTCCAGCACCAAAAAACAAACAAGTAGCTAAAAATTAGGAAGAGGCAGATGAAGATGAAGATGAGGAGGATTCACCTGTTGAGTGCAGTGGTGGGGAGATGAAACGACTGGCTTTTATCCCCAGGGAAATTTCCAGTCCAATTCCTTGTTTGTAATTAACAAAAAGAAAAAGTTACTTTTTACTTTAACCTTGACCTGAGAGACAGAATTGTAGAATTGAAGGACAGACCCCCCAAAAATTGTGAAAATTATGTTCTGGATGCAAAGCAGTGAGGAAAGGATTATAAAGGAACCAAGGAAGGAAGTTGGAGTGAAGGCACAGCAAAGACAGAAGGGGCAGAATGGGGCCAAAGAGACTGAAGAAAAGTGTGTCGACTGATTATTACAAATTGTAACCCCTCGTACTTAACAACTATTGTTTATTTACTTCCCTAAATAATGTGATGCTGTTTTTTATTCCTCTTTGTGGCCAAAATGTATTTTTGTTCTCAAGATCAATGAAATTTAAATCAATAATGTTAAAAAAAGAAATCAAATATACAGTTTATATTCAAATATCTTCATCTCCCAAATATTTTACTGGACCTTCCTTTCAGCCATCTCTATTTCTCCCCTTAAAAGATGGTGCTTGTTGTGTTAGAATACATTACATTGCACATTAGCCAAAATAATTTCAAGCATAAATGACACAATGAGAAATCTGCAATAGAAATAGAAGGAAACAGCTGCTATAAGAAAGTAAAGGTAAAGAAGAGAGCAGACAGACCGAGGCTTAGAGCAAAGCATTCTGCAGGCAGCTCAGTTTCTGCTTTGGTGTTACTGCAGCAGGATCACAAGAGACTAAAAACCTCCGAGAAGCCACAAGTGACTTTAAAGTTTAGAAACGTGTCGTCTTGTGAGCCTGAGGCTGGTGGAAAATCTAGTATCAGGATACTTTCAGAAGCACGAGGTGAGGTGCAAACACAAACTCATCACGTTCTTTATTTCTCTTATTTGGTGGTTCTCGAAATATCTCTTAATCTGGCTTCTTTAGCTTTTTCTCCAAACCAAACCTTCCTCTCTGTGTTGTCCCCCCGATTGCCTCGTTCATGATCCTGTCCATACTTGTCACCCCCAAAGATCAGCATCTTAAAATCTGCCACCTGTCTACTACATATTCCTAGTGTCTCTAATCCATACATCATGGCTGGTCTCACAACTGTCCTGTAAACCTTTCCCTTCACCTTAGCTGAGACTCTTCTATCACAAATCACTCCAGAGATTTTTCTTCAGTTGTTCTATCCTGCCTGTACTCTATTCTTCACCTCTCTTCCATAGTCTCCACTGCTCTAAACAGTTGGGCCTAAGTATCTAAACTCCTCCACCTTCACAATCTCTGCACCTTGTAACCTCACGATTCCACTGTTCCCCTTTTCTACACACACGTACTCTGTCTTGCTACAACTGACCTTCATTCCTCTTCTCTCAAGTGAAAACCTCCACCTCCCTAGGTTCTCTTCTAACTGTTGCCTGCTCTCGCCGCAGATCATAATGTCATCTGCAAACATCATCGTCCATGGAGATGTCTGTCAATCTGTCCATCACCAGAGCAAACAAAACGGGGCTCAAGGCTGATCCTTGATGAAGTCCCACATCAATTCATTCCAGCATAAGTATTAATTTTTAGAACACATCTGGTCCACTGTAGAAGGCTACAGGAAAAAATGGCTCTGCATCAATAACGTTAAGTAAAAAACCTGTAGCAGCAGGTTGCTGTACTGATCATGTCATCAATAAGCTGCTGATTGCCGCTGCCACTGGCAAACCAAAAAATAAGAGAGGGTCTGTGGTCATTACACCATAATTATTCCCATATTGCTCTATCTATTTTCACCCTGTTATTATTTTACTGTGTAGACCTGATGAAGTGGAAAGAAAAACCAAAGACTGTGGAATATCAACGAAAGGCAACGTATGCCCATCACATTTTTAAATAACTGATACAGAGTTAGGTTGAAACCCAACTTTGATGTTTTCATCATCACTTTCACACTGGTCGATTTGTTTGTGTCTTTCTTAGACCACCTGAGGCTTTGCAGAGGTTCAAGTAGCAGTGGGAGTATGGCTGACAAAAACAAGCATCCCAACAGGCAGACATGTCTCCAGTGAGACAGTGGAAGCAGAGAAGGATGGTTAGGAGAACATACCTTCTCCAGCTGGGGTCAGGAGGCGGGGACAGGTAGGCGGGGTTATACTGTGAGCTGTCCATCTAAGCAGACAAATTGTTAAGGAATATCTTGAAATATCTAGTTACAGTAGAATGATGCATCCTTGAAGATAAGGACAATATCTCCTAAAGGTTCATATTTGCAGCCTTTTCCCATACTTTTTTCATGTTAGTGGGATCAAGGCATGTCTCTGGAGACCTGAGGTTTTAATTTAACACCTTTTAACTATTGAATCCATACAAATGTGGTCAAGTCTTCTTTATACATTCTTTACAAAAAAGGCTTTACCTTTTGGAATATCGTGACACTCTGGCATCTGTTTCATGAGATCAGTGACTTGGAAACAACAAAGGTAAAATAAAGGTAAAAGTAGAGACTCAATAATGACACAATAAAAAGATGAAAAAAGGTTTCCCAAGAACAGAACCTTTTTTAGTCATGTGTTATAAGAGAGCAAATAATTTGTCAAAAAATATTATCATTTAAAATACACCTTTAAATTTTAATAGACTTTCTGATAATGGATTGTTTTGATTTACTCACTCTCTTTTATCCAAACACAAAAATAAAATAAGTAGAGATACACCAAATTTCCAGCCTCTAAAAGACTTTAACCACCGAAATAAAACGTCCGTAATAGAATGACATAAGCACAACACACAGATAATTCTAGTTTGTCTGAAACAGCCAACACTTATTCGTTCATCTTCAGCAACTGGAGCAGCAGTTTCCATCCCAGCCACCGGACTCACACTGCACTATACTGTGAAAATTCCTGTGGGGAGCTGGTGGATTTCAACTTGATATCTCAACAATTAATTTATGAATTTGCAATGAATTTGTTTTCTTGAAGTTTAGTACATGGTGATTAGTTGTAATAATAAGTAGCATAATACCTTATTCAGTGTTTAAGCTTTAAGCTGGTTTTTACCAAAGGATTTGTCATCTAGTGCATCACTTAAGTAAGTGATTTTTTTTTTGTCATTGTGACGTGATTCACACCACAGCGCAAAACGAAATTTGGCCTCTGCATTTAACCCATCATCAAAGTGAGCAGTGGGCAGCTAATGAGCACCCGGGGAGCAGTGTGTAGGGTCGATACCATGCTCAATGCACCTCAGTAACTCGGCGGGGAGGGGGATTCGAACCGGGGACCTTGCAGACCCAAGTCAGCTTCCTTTAACACTAGGCCACCACTGCCCCACCAATTTTAACTAATTATAAGGAGCTGTTGTTCCACTCCTGCCTCGACAGGTGTTTTTTTTTCATTCAGTAATTCATTTAGCCATTTAAAATGATGTCCTTGTACAGAGGTGACAAACTCAAATTCACTGTGGGCCAAAGGTAAAAACTTTGACAAAGACACAGGCCAAACATTCTTCACAAATTGACTGCAATTATCCATGTTTTCTCCTCTGTATATGCACTATGTATATTTACATAGTTTACATTGTATTTTTACATGTAAATTCTGCCACTCTATAGTGGCTATTTTCTAGAGAGCTAACTCTGGTAGACATTCGATAGAATCTAGGGGACCAGATATAATTAACTGTTTCTTATTTAGACATGAGAGATTGTTAGGTGAATGCTGCTTTAGATTATAGCCAGGATAAAACAACTTTATGACGGTTGACAATCTGTGGAAATGTAGGCCTCCGATCTTGCAACACTGCTTGATAAAATTAACAACAAAATCACACAAAAAAAATTACTCTGAGAGCTCAACTAGAGACAAAAGTCACTTTCCTCAATCTTTGAGGAGATGGACATGCAGAATGCCGTAAATAATGCTGTGAACAAAGCTGTGTTGTACAGTAACTCTCAGTAGCTCTGACTGTACAGTAAGAAAAAACCTACTCTCATGAAATTGGTGCCTGTGTGAGGTATCCCTTAGTGTAGTGATTTGTCAAGGGGATTAAAACAGGCGAGTATATTTACAGACCAGAGAGTGGGACTATCTAAAGAAAACTGCTCAAACAGGCTGGTTAAAAATATATCAAAATAAAGAAAATGAGATGAAAATCTGGACCTGCTTATTTGCTGCTATGCTTTGTAACACAGCTACACCATATACTTTTGTCCATCTTAAGAAAAGGATACTTGTCTGTTGCGGTATGGTCTGACTGGGGAGGCGAAGCGACGGTCCCTCTGGACTCTCTCTACCAAGCCGTGATGCCTGGTGGAACGGCTGGACTCCAGAGTGGAGGGAAAAGAACCCTGGTGTACAGAGACACACACATAAGGCATATGGAATGGTTCTTTGATAAACATGTCGTATGTCACTGACATGTTTTAGAAACACTTCCTATGAAAGCTTTTTCATGGGGTCTCTTAACAGAGTATCTGCTTTAGATACAAACTCAGTTTGAAAACATGTCAGAGCTTCCTGTGCTCCATGTCAAGTTGTTAATAACAGAACAAGCAAAATAGTATTATCTATAAAAAAAATGTGAAAGTTTTCCATAAATATTTCCTAGGAAACCAAAACAAGTATTTTTAAAAATGAATATTCAACAATTTAAAAAATGATGTGTTTGTTCATTTTTTTTACTTTTACATTACATTCATAAAAAGAGAGCCAGATTGAACCCCAAGTGGCTGTATTTTTGACATCCTTGATTTGTCCTTAAAATATTGTTTCTCCTTTGTGTCTGGTATTCAGAAAATGTTCTTTTAAAAAAAATCATTGATGGTATTGAACTATCCTGAAATTTATAATAAGAATACATCTTGTGTCTTCAGGGGTCTTCAAGAAGTGAACTTTAACTGCAATTTAGCTACAAACCATAACAAAAGCAATATAATCTACAAGAAAAAATTGTTATTACCAGTATGTTTTTTCACATGTACCCAAAAAATTACAATACTTCTGTACTGCCTTGTGTTGCAAGTGATGTGCTTGAGTAAACTTGCAAAATTAAGGGTGTATTCTGCTGGTGGTAAAAAAGTCAGACTGAAGACAATAAAAGAGGAGAGGCTCTGTTTAGTCAGCAAGAAAGAATAAAATAATTTTAGTAGTGTTAGCGTACTTTGGATTTAAAGACACAGATATGTATTAAACATACTTTCACATTTTATAATAAAATAAGTAATTGTGTTGTAATTAATATTACAATAATTTAAATATATATAAATACTAAACATTATTATAAATTATTCAATTACTGAATATTATTTTGATTAGTTTTTTTCCAACCTCAGCAATACCACTTATAATTCCATAAAAAATAAAACACTTAAAATAAATAGTTTTAATTTTATTTAACATTTTTAGATTTAATATTAATGTTGATTAAAGATTTCTCTGCTCTGTTTTACATAAAAAGTCAAACGTTTCTTTCTTTTCCCTCAATTCTAAATTAATTCTGTGAATTAACCTCCATTGTATCACCTTTAGTACAAAATATAAAAAAGCACAGTTCCTGTATTTGTTTCTGAGATTTAAATCCCAGGATCAAAGCATCCATCTTCCCAGATATAGATCAAATTTGGAAAAATATCAAAAGGTAAGTTCAGAAATAGCAAAGGCTCAGTGGTTATAGTTAGATGAAAATATAGCAAAAATTGCTCTAATCAAGTGCAAAAAAATAACCCAAAAGGACTGCAAGTCTGCTGGAAGTCAAATATAAAAACAAACATAACAACCAAAACCAATGTATGATATAAACTAATTTCTATGATAAATTCTCTCTCTGAGAATAAGCTGAATTTATTAAGTTACTTTGTGTGGTGGGGGCAAAATTATATGATGATGGTCACCTGGAAGTCTTGAGGACTTCGGCCAATCTGGTTCACATTGGGTAAAGAACCACCATAGTATGGACCCTGACTCCTGGCCAGACGGAGCTTCTGAGCCTGGAGCTAAAAAAACAAAAGAACAAAGATATAAGTGTAAAAGGCAGCACTGGTATTAACCTAAAATAAACAAACAAAAAAAGTACTAAGTAAATTCAAATTTAAAAAATGAAAAGAGCAAATAAAAAATATGCTTTTATATTTCTGAAAAATAATTGAAAGATCACCATAACTACAAATCAACCAAATAAATAGAAACATTTAGCCTCAATAGAAGAAGTAAAGTGAAAACTACAATAGCTAAGTCTCATAAATTGCAATAGTAAATTTAATGATATGGTGAAAAAATATAAACCATTATCAACACTAAGGGGAATTCACCTTTCTATGAAAATGTAAAATGAAAATAAAAAGATAAAATAAAAAGGTAAATAATTCATGATGAACTAAATATACGTGACTTATAATGTTTTTCAAATGTAACGAGAATAATAGCTTTAACATCCCATTTGTGGAATCATTTGTGTTGTATGACGATAGAAATTGATATCCATTTAATACTACAGACAATGAAATCCCAGATTTGACGAAGCACTTCCGCGGGCATGCACTCATCAATTCTAGTTTTACAAATGTCTTCATTACTATGCGGAGGATGTTCATGACAGCACATTTAGATCCCACTGTAAATAATAACCACTGACAATCTGAGTTTCTATACTTAAACTGCAAAGCAGAGTGAAACATCTGGTTGCTACAAGAACGTCCACGAGCTGTTACGATAGATTTCTGAACGTATTTCGAAGTGCGCTGTGATGACTTCTACACACAGTTTTTAAGAAATAAAGTGAAATGACAGTACAAATTTCCCAGCCGAAGTCTTCACAATAAGTGTCGAATTTTGTGGATATATGAATTAGTTGAGTCATGTAATCCAGTTTAGTTTATCTTTAACTCCAAACTGAAGTGTCATATTTTTGAATGCACTTCCGCGGGACGTTGACGGCAATGTTATGACAGCGAACGACGTAATATAGTAAACAAGCCAAGTGAAGTTAGCGCTTAGCCGCCGCAGCTAACATTGGCTAACAAGCGCTAACGACCAATCGGAAACGAACGAAGAGGCGACAATTTTCACTGCCGACGCTGACCCTCGTGTCGGGGTAACTGCATTTCTTATCGCTGCTTTTTTGCTTAAAATATCCCTCCAGAGTTGATCTGCGAAGAGCCACCACATGTATGGAAGATTCTCTGTAATTAGCCCGGACAAGGCCTCTCTTCCTCCGGGCAGCTGCGCTCCTCCTGCTGCCGTCTCACCCTCACTCACCCTGGTCGAGGTGATGTCCATCATCACCTCTTGAAAAGCGGCGGTCTCCTCGGCTTGCCTCTGTGTGTGAAGCGCTATTTTCTCGCTGAACTTCCGCGGGTTTGAGCCCCCCGAGCCGGTTCCCGAGCTGGGTCCGGGTCCCGGTCCACAGCCACTTGAGCCCGTCGCAGACATCTTCACCGAGCGGACCGAGCGACTTGACGTAGTGGAATGATTTCCCCCCCCCCCGAAGATAGGGCGACATCGACAGGACGTCACACTCTGATGCTTTTCTTGCTGTGATTTTCATACAATAAATTACCCACAAAAATGGCACTCGTTAGTTTCCCTGAGTGACTCTGAAAAACATGTAAACATAGCAGATAAGAAACATAACTATGAACTTACAATTAAAAATGAGGGTAGATAGGATTTTTAAAAACTATTTTAAAGGGACACTGTATAGCGATTAAAACATAAATAACATTAGGGAAAAGTAGTTGTAAATTTTAGGTTTATTAAAATTATTTCTAATTGTTGGTAACAAGAGGGTTTTCCGATAGATTTATTATCATTATCTAACACTAATCCCTATATATATCCAATATATACTATATCCCTCTGTCTGTGAACCCAATATTAAAGAACATCACATCACAAGATGCACCAGCATTTCTGCAAATGTTTTTTTTTCTCTTTATAAAATACTTGGTTAACGCCGAGGGGTTATTCTCTTTCTCCTCTAAAAGGCATTATTTAAAAAATTACGGTTTTATTTTCATAAACTTGTATCTTTACTGGCGTAAACCTATGACTTAAATTATTTTTTTTTATTTCCTCTGTGTCCCTCGTAAGCTACCGTAATTACGGAAAATTGACATTTATATATTCATCCAATATGTTACATTTCGTTGCTTTTAAAATAGCTAAAACTAAACTTAGAGCTGATTGGTGGCGTTTTGCTTGGTCTTGTCTCCATAGTAACAATCGCTCACCTGAAAAGTTTGCCTGAGGTCAAGACACATTGCGCATGTGCGAGTGAAAGGAGTCGAGACAGCGGTCTTGTATTTGTTATGTCTTGAAAATTGGCAGAGTGAACCATCCTGTCAACTGCACGAGCTCCATTAACAGAAAAGTGACTGAGCGTCACCTGTTGGTTAAACTTCGCAAATACATCAGCGAGAAATGATTTCCGGATTTTTTTTTTCAAGATTTTGACAGATTTGACCAAAATAATAAGTTTTTCACCATTTTTTAAATAATACAAATCATAATGACCATGTTCGATCACTTTTTAAACCAATGTTGTTTAGTTATGGTTAACTATGTGACTTTGAGATAAAACCTAAATGGGTTGTGCGCAGTTTTTGTACTGTTGGATATTTTGTATCTTTACGATAATTTAGTATCCCACGGAGGGGTCGTTTTTATTTCACTAACGTAAAGTAAAATAAAATAAAAGAGCAATTATCAATATTAGATTTCCATTAATTTTATAAAGGATGAAATTGCATAGGAAAAGTGGAGGTAGATTTTCTGACTAGGTTTTTCAACAGAATTTAAGATAGTGACAAGATGTCCGATAGGAGGAAGAAAAGTGTTCTGTTGCCAGTTTATAAGAAGGATGACCCTTGCTGACAATCTAAGGACAGAGGATGTTTCCAACCCTGTGAAGCCCCATGTGACAAACTGTGTTTTGTAAATGTGGGCTATATAAATAAAATTTGATTTGAATTTATTTGATTTGATGATGTGCATAGTTGTAACAACCACAAAGGGATAAAGTTGATGAGCCATACAATAAAGGTTTGGGAAAGCAAAGTTGAGGCCAGGAAGAGGAAAAAGTGGAGATTTCTGAAGTATGGCTTTATGTTGAGAAAAAGTACCACAGATGCAGTATCTGCCTTGAGGATGATGATGGAGAAGTACAGAGAGGGTCAGAAGGAGCTTTATTGTGTTTTTGTAGATTTAGAAACGTCCTATGACAGGGTGCTAATGGAGGAATTGTGGTTTTGTATGAGGAAGTCAGGAGTGGCTGAGATGTATGTTAGACTGGTGCACGATATGTATGAGAACAGTACAACAGTGGTGATATGTGCGGTTGGAAGGACACAAGACTTTAAGGTGGAGCTGGGACTGCATCAAGGATCAGCCCTAAACAACTTCCACTTCCACCACTTGTTTGCTTTGGTGGTGGACACCAGATAAGGTAAGACAGGAGTCTCTATGATGGATGATGATGTTTGCAGATGATATTGTCATATTCAGTGAAAGCATAGGCAAAGATTAATTCAAACCTACAAAGGTGGAGGTTTGCATTAAGAGAGAAGAGGAATGAAGGTCAGTCGTAGCAAAACAGAGGACGTGCGTGATGGAGAAGAAGTGGAGAATTTTAGCGAGATACAGAAGATCAATTGTTCAGAGCAGTGGAGACTGTGGAAGAGAGGTGAAGAAAAGAGTACATACATGGTGGAACAACTGGAGAAAAGTGTCAGGAGTGATTTGTGATAGAAAAGTGTCAGCTAAGGTGAAGGTAAAGGTTTACATGTTCAGAATACGGACAGTGGATTAATTGGTAGAAGAATGGTCCCATAGATGGAGCTACCAGGTAAGAGACAAAGAGGAGATTGGGGAGGATTGGCTGTGGCAACCCGTGAAAAAGAGACAAACTAAAAGGAAAAGAAGAAAATGAAGTTTTCCATGCATTTAATGTATGCAAATCAGTGGTAAATACTGCTACATAGAACATTGATTAGGTTAAGATAAGCCAAATCCTTGAAATCACTTTAGACATGCGATAAAAAAAACTCAACTCAGTTTATAAATATTGAAATTTTATTCATTTCAATTACATAAAACACTAAACAGCATACAGCACTTTTATAATGAAAGAGGCTTTGGTGATAAAATAAAAAAATACACTGTATATAGTGGTGCTCTTTAAAAAAGTGTGTCGTATGTTTACTTTAAAAAACATTTCTGCAAAGACAACAATCTACACTAATTACATTTCTCTAATCATGTTTGAGCAATGGAAGTTCGAAGAAATTTTCTGTCCAATATTCATTTTAACATTGGCAAAACAACATAACACAACATAACACAATAACTTCCATATAGCAACAACGTTACCGGTCCAAAACCCAAAAGAGTTGGTCTCCAATGTGTGTTTTCTCCTGGTACACCACCTTATCCCCGCTCTCTAAAATACCATAAAGACTTAGGAAGAAACTAAGACAGGGGTGTCAAACTGGATCCACAAAGGGCCGGTGTGGCTGCATGGTCAAAGACTGGTCCCGTGGCCAATTGCAGCCCATGGTTAAAACCTCTCACATTCACCACATGTTGCCCTCTTTTCAAGGAATTGGGACTACCCTGACATATTTTTATTTATCAGATGAATGTAAAAAGCAAATACTTTCATTGTTTGTATTACTGATGTTACTGCTGATCAAGTATGCCACATCATAAAAGGATCATTACATTTGCAAATAAACCATAAGACTATATTTTCTAAGTATCAGAGTCCACCAGATTATCTTTAAATAAATAAAAAGATAAATATGACTGAATTCTTTTTGAATGAAGTAAATTATTGAAATTGAAGTGCACTGTTATCAGTGTCCCACACCGGAACAGTATAAAATAAACTTCAGACTAACACTGGTGCCTGGACTAAGGTTTAAACTATAACAAAACATGGGCTTAAAAAGCCAAACATTTGTGATTTGTGCATAATTAGTTTCCAGACATTCTGTTGTAGGAAAATCCTCAAGGTCCACATCATTATGTGCATTTGTACCTCACATTTGTCAATTATCTATATATTATCTATTTAAAGGCAAATAAAAAAAAAGGTCTTTCCAGTAACCCAGCTGACCCAGATATTTTGGCATTGCAATTGGGTTGGAAAATGGGTTAAATGCCGAGGGCACATTTTGTTGAGTGCAGTGGCTTGTATCCCAATAACAATGGTATATGCTTTCCTTCATTCCTTTCCTCATTAATTTCCCAAAGGATATGCCTTATGGATTAATAAGGTTCTATCTATCTAATTCATTGTCATTCCAGCATATGTATAAAGCACTGTTTAGAATCAATTTTGTCAACTGCAGAAGGCTACAGGGAACATTCCTCTGTATCAATAATGTTTAGTAAAGCCATGGAACAGCAATGTTGATGGATTGTTGTCATCAATCAGGTAATGGATTGATTGATCAAGATCACATGTCAGACTGTACAACCACTCACAAACCAGAATTATGACTCCCTGAAGAATCCAGTTCTATTAGCTACTTCGCCATTAAGAGTAGACCGTATTTTTTTCACGACAAATTTTTTGTTGTTTTATGAACTTAAGATCACATAGAGTATTTTTGACAAATTGGTGAAGAAGCAGTAGCAGGGTTAACAATACTGCAAACCAGCCATCTTGAAAAGAGCATAATTTGAACACTTGTGTATTTCATTTTTAATTTAAGAGAACTTAATTAATTAAAAAAAACTCTTTTTCTGACTGACCACATTTAAATTTTCAATGTTACTGGAAACACATATCTCTTATTTTGGCCTAATGTCTATCGATGATCATCAAGACCATCAAAAATTGAAACCTTTGGATGAAAACATCCTTAGCACTCCATCTAGGGCTAGATTTTTGATCTGTAAAATCTATCACCTGCTTTTCCTTGTAAAAAAAAAGTGCACCACATGACCACAGGACTAGTTTCCATTACGTGTTTCTGAATGAAAAGCACAAACTTCTCTGGTAAAATGTTTTGTATTATCTGGCCTTACCAGATTAACATGGTTTAAAATTGACCCCACAACCCTCCGTTTGAAAGACAACAGTTCTTACCGGTGAACAACACTGGTGATGTGCTAAACAAATGTATTTGCAACCATAAACAGTGTTGTCTGTTAAAAAATATAGAACAGAACTCTGGTCTAGTATTGTTGCCATAGCTACAGTTTGATAAACAGCACAGCTGTAACTACAGCAAAGCCCAATAGCAGCATGGCCACCTTGGGCATACGGTGCCTGTGAGACCTGAGCTCATGTGGCAGAATCTCCATGAAAGTGATGTAGATGAAGGTGCCACCGGCCAGACCTTCCAGAGCACTGCGGGCCAGCTGGTGCTGAGGATGTCCTTTGGTGTCTGTCAGTAAAATACCTAGACCAATGCCTATTGGTGACATGACAGCAAAAAGCAGGAGGCAGCCAGCCACGACAGCCCGTCGCAGACGACTCTGAGAGAGCTTAAAGGCCAGACTGAAGGAGATGATGCTCTTATGAATGATCAAAGCGAGGCAGATCTCCATCACATCCTTACCTTCTTCCTGGAGACCCACAGCCAGACCCTCAAACACAGAGTGCAGGGAAAGGGAGAAAACCAGAATGAAAGCCCTCAGGGCAGACTGAGAACTGAAGTCCACATGAAAGTGACCACTGTCCCCATCATCTGATCCCCGACGATGGTGATGGCTGTGATGAATTCTATCATTTTCCTGGATGCTGGATTCTACCAACAGAGAACGGCGCTCCTCTACATGGGAGAAAGTTTGGTCCTTACAGGTCAGGACTATTTGCTCCAGGACCAGAACCAGGAAGAAGCCCATTGCCACTATGAATTCTGGAAGAGGGAACTGAAGCTGCACAGAGACAGAAAAGGGGATCACATTAGACCTTCAGATGTGACTGTTATTCACAGCAACTTAAGACACTGCTGTAGGTTTTAGACCGTCAACCAGAAAAAATACAAAGACCTGTTATGTCTGATCTGCTGATGAGGAGAAACTACAGGAAGTGAAAAAAAGATTCACATAGGTGATAAAGGGTGACGAAAAAAACCTTATCTGAAGGCAACTCTGACCACAAAGATCGCTCCTTTAAATGGTGAGGTTAGTGGAGCTGACTAAGTCAAATCTTTTTTGGTCTGGTTCAGTCTCATTTGGCGAGGTTGAATCCGTTCTTACTGAAGTGTAACCTTGTCTAGTTTTCAGCTTGTTCGTTACCAGGTTGTAGAGATACCATCCGTACACAGCGCAGGCGGTGAGCCCACAACAAGGTGCCAACCGCTATAAGAATTCAATATCACCCAAGAGGTGAGCCCTGAACTTCAACACCAATGACAGACATTGACTCCGGACCAAAGTGTTGCTAGCTGTAAAAGCATGACTGTTAATGTTTTTTTGCAATAGCCTGCCGGTTTGCTCTGGGGGAAGATCCCCTTCTCTGACTCTCACTATGAGGTTTCTCCCTTTTTTTAAAACCTATTTTAATTTTTTTTACCCAGCTGATGCGAGGGTTTATAATTATAGGGTCTATCAACCTTTGTTGAACACTTATTAACTGATCTGGTCAATCAGTTTAGTCAGGTCTTACCGAGATCCCTGCGTTGGTAAAGGCCTCATTGATGTCCTCCAGGTAGTCTGGCAGCAGATCCAGCAGACAGGTGGCCAAGAAAACTCCTCCAGCAAAGCAGCTGATTAGACTTAGCAGCCTGCGACGCAAATCTGCAAGAACCACAGCAGAACTTAAAGTACAAAAGTTTGTATGTATATAGAAAAAAGAAAAAGGTGAGATTCCATGGATTTCTGCATATATTGATCATACAATATGTTCTGTCACGTTACTACTAAACACGGAAATGTACATTTTAATATTTTTATTTGACACAACTTTTAAACATTCATTGGACAGGGCAGTTAATATGTGAACCATTAGGCCAATGAAATCTCTGAGTGCTAATTGGAGCCAGAAGCCAGCCAACACTAGGTCCAATCAATGAGATGAGATTGGATGTTTTAGCTCTTGAGTTTGCTGTTCTCAAGAGAGAACAGCCTGACGTGAACCATTTACGTCAGGCTGACGTGAACCATTTACCGAACAAAAGAGCTCACCAAAAATCTACGATCAAGACTTGTTGACTCGCTGAAGATGGAAAGGGCAACAAAAACAGCTCTGAAAGCCTTAATATCCATGTGTATACCATAGCACAGACTGTCATGTATAAAGCTAGTTCAGCACTGTTGCTACTTTCCCTAGGTGTTTTAGTACTTTTTTCACTCAAGTTTTATTGTTTATTTTTTCAATACCAAAAGCAGCATGCAACAAATCAGAAAGATACACACATCCATCTATCAATCTATCAATAATGTAATATTTTAATATTTAATATTTATTTGAATATTTATATTTAAATAGTTTTCAAATATTCTTTTGATTGTTTTGGTCTTAGGATCTCTAATTTTGTGAAGAAGAATCGTGGAGTGTCAATTTAAGTCTTACAGAAATCTCTGGCACATGCTAACATTATTGTTGACAAATCTGGTAAAGGTAAATCTAGATTAGGTAAAACACTAAACAAGAATGAAGTTAATGAGAGGGCATCACGGGGGAACCCATTGCTGTCAAACAAAAACATTGCTGCAGGTGAACATGCATATCTCCAAATGTGTGGAGAAAACATAAGGTACAGCACACAAACATTAACACCTCATCCCAACTGTGAAATATGGTGTTTCATGGTTGGGTGCTACTTTTCTGCCTTAGGGCCCGGATTGAAAGCTGTCATCAACAGAAAATGAATTCCAAAGTTTATCAAGACATCTCGCAGGAAGCCTTAAGACCATCTGTCCACCAACGGTAGCTCACAGGATCTGTCATGCAACCAGACAACAGCCATGGGCATGGAAGTAAATCAACAATAACATGGTTTCAATAGAAGTAAATCGAGGATGATCTCAACCTGATTAAGCTGCGGTGGCACGATTTCAAGAGAACGCTTCATACCAGACAGAATGCTGAACTGGAATAGTTTTATACAAATGAATGGTGTAATACTCCCCCAGAAACATGTCTATTAAATCTCAAGGTTCTCATACATTTCCATCCTGCACTGTGAACTTGATGTGTTCAGTAAAAACATGAAAACATATAGTTTTTGTGTGGTATTAGTTCAAGCAGACTGTGTTTATCTAGTAACGTGACTTAGATAAAGACTAAAACATATTTTATGACCAATTTAAGCAGAAATCCAGGGTTCGCATAATTGCACTTGCAATTATACAGGGGAAAACTGGAACCTCTTACAGAAACAGAACATTGACAGAAATATAAACTTTGTACAGTAGTTCCTTACCTGGGTCTACGCTACAGCGCACTCCCCATGGGACAATGCAGAGAGGAACAAAGCCAAAGAGCAGGGTGACAGACAGAAGAACAACCAGAGCTCCCAGTTTGACATCCAGAGCAGGGATGTCAGCTGGGTTCACACCTAGTGTTGCTGAGTCCTCTGCAGGGGACATGCCGACTGAAGACGAAAGGGAGTTGAGGGAGGAGGACAAATGCAAGGAGGAGGACAAGAGGGCCATCTTTTGATCCTCAGCCTCCTCTGCTGGTGCGACAAGGGGATGGGCCTAGGAATTGCTTTTCATGGATACTGTCAGACACAGACATAAAGACAGACCTTCAGACTCTTGTTATCCCCCTGCCCCCGCCTCCCCGCCCATTCTTAAAAAAAAATAAAAGTGTTGGATGTTTTCTATGCAACTAGAAACTTTAAACTTTTCCTTAAATGAAACATTAATCATTTCTAGGCGTTGTAGCATTAATACAGCTTTTCTCTTTGTTTGTGCTATTTTCCTCATGCCTCTTGGATGGCCAAATTAAATATTTTTTTCTTGGAAAGTTTACATTTAAAGTTAATTTTGAATAACTTTTAAGGCCAAGGTTTGACTACACCAGTGGGTTCCAATATTTTATGGCTTGTAACCTGAATGACATTTTATAGTTCTGGTGACCAGAGCAGGAATTTAGTTACTGTCACATACGCAGTCATATATACATAGCCAATCCAGTATCATGGAAGTTTAGCTGTTGCATTATTTTTCATTATGTAGTGACAGCATACAGTTGTTCAACATTGTATGTGTGTTTTAATAATTTTCAAAACATAAAATAATGATAACTACATTAGAATTTAAATTTTAATAATCCATGATCATTAAAAAATGGGGGAGCTGCAAAAAAAGTTCAGAGAACTACTGTGGTAACCGATTTTAACCGGCCATTTGGTTAGCTAATCGCATCTCTTGTAGTTTAATTTGCTAAATATATTGTTTAGTTAATCTTGACAATATGTCAATATCTAAGGGTAATCATTTAATTCTACCTCAATGCAGTTCAACTCAAAGCGCTTTTAGGAATTTTTTGCTATTCCTAATGTTCTTTTACTGCTAATATTTAATAACTAAGTATAAACTAAATATTGTTTGGGTTTCTCTGTTTTTAGTTGAACCTTGGCTCTGATGTTCTCGTCTTAGCTAACAACTATCAAACAAACCTGTTGTCTTATGTAAATGTTTGTCGAGTCAACAGACACATCGTATTGTTCACAATGGAACTCGTTTCTTTTGTTTCATCATCACAATAACTTAGAGTTTATGAATGTATCGCGATAAAGTCTACATTGTATCAGTAATTTACGTAAATAAGTGAGTTCGCAGAAAAGACACAGGGCTATGTAGTCTTCTGTCTACGTACCCGAACGTTAGCTAAAAGCTGGGTTTTTTTCAGAAATGGAAAATTTAAGTCTGCAGTACACGGTCTCCACCACACCAAAGTCCACAGACGTGAACGTCGTCTCACCACACTGCTGTTACACTACTTTTTTTTCATTATTAAGTTCAAATAGTCTTAGTATTCCTTTGACTATGCTGTTAACAACTTTTCGATAACAGTGAATTTTACATCACAGGAGACAGTCACAGACCAATAGTTCCCGAGTTCACGTGAGGCATGTTGTCTGAGGCACGCACCTCGGTGCTAAGAGGTGAACGATTACTACATGTAAACGTTGTAGAAAATCATAGTGTGTTGTTTATGTTGTCTTACGTTAATCCAGAGGTGACTGCAGGCGTCTGTCGATTCCAGTAAAGCTCGAGCAAACAATGTAGAATCCACACTAAAGACAACACAACTCCTAGGCGTTCGCATTAAAACAGTGTAATCTGAAAAACACACTATAGTGTTAATTACGGTTTTAAGTTTAACCGTAGTCTATCTCCAGACGATAACTCAAGCTACTCCTCTTCTCCCACGGACTTTTTTACACACGAGTCCGGGAAGTGAGTCAGTTCCCATCAGCTGATCCTGTTTCGTGACGCAGCTTATAATGTAAAGCAAACTCAGAAAACACAATTCAGTTCCGGATTATTAAAAAATAAAAGCTCCGTTTGAGAATAGATACTTCTAATTTCCCGTGAACCATTGTACACCACGGAGTTACAAATACAGATCAACATAAACAATGTTACAGTATTACATAATATGAAGAGGACAGAATAGAATAGATCACATTTAGCATATTTTAATAAGAAAATACCACTCTGAGATGTTGCGAATTAATTAAATACCTTAACGGTAATGTGTGCTTTTAATTTGAAGACAATCCTCGTAATTTGGCTACAGCTTCCGTCACTTTATTACGATGCCGTTGGGAGAGGAGGAACCAGTTTTCCACTAAAATCCTGATATAGTCAGCAAATCCTTGGCTGATGGCTACTGATAAACCCTGAACTTTTAGTCAAAGATGAGCATAAGAGGTGCTTCCAGCTCTGCACTTTTCTTCTTTTTATTTACTAAAATCTGCTGAAGAAGGACTCCTCATGTGAGAGCATAAACCCTACCTTTCCTCACTCAGTATTTAAAATGTCACATGTGCAAGAGGTGGGATCCATGAGGTGTGGGTTCAGTGACCAAAGTCTAGCAGAAATAAAGTATATGATATGTCTAAATAATTTCAATATGCACAGAAACTTAAATATTTGTTTTTTTTCATTCATGTCACACCAAAGCAAAGTTAAGCTTGAACACACTTAAATGCACATCTGCAAACAAATTATTAAGGTTCACTTTATCTACAAAATCAGGCAAACAAAACAAAACATTTTAATGCAGAAGTTATGTGGCTTGTCTTCCTTGTTTGAGTTAATATTCCCAAATTAAACCTTTTCCTGCATATACAGTAACTAGCACAGAAAGAAACACAAAGACTAGAATAGACCTGTGGGTGGTGGGGCTGGAGTTGCTCCAGAGATTTAGTTTGTATTTTCGTGTGTGCACTTGACGTGGTTATACTGAAGGTAATCCAATGTCCTGCACTTTAAAAGGTGATACAAGATTCAACTACCTCCTTGTCCTCCGTTACTGCATCCATCAGTCTTTTCTTTGGCCTTCCTCTTTGTCTCCTACCTGAAGATAAATGATATGGGTGGTGCAGGATGCTTTTTGAAGATTCGTCACTGACCACTGTTACTGTTACTCATTTGAATGATATATGCGAGTGATCTTTATCTGACAAATTTACCTATTATTTAAAAACTGCTCTTTCACTGCCATGATGGACACACCTTTATTCCAAGCATTGATGATAACACTGTATATCAGACCTGGGCAACCTAAGGCCCGGGGGCCGGATGCGGTTGGCGTTATAATTCGGCCCGCCAGACATGTCCAAATTATACAGTTAATTTATATTATTGTTATCCTTCTACCTTTCCCCTGCAAAGCCAGCATTTCCCCAATAGATAGTCTAAAGAGGCTTAAAGCATTTTTACTTTATTCAATACTTTACTCATTATTTATCTTCACGGAAATACTCAATCCTTTTGATCCTGACCTGGCCTGTGGCCCAAATGTTAGTACCAGCCGTGGCCCGTGAGTGAGAATAATTGCCCAGACCTGCCGCATATCCACCCATCCATCCATTTTCACCCACTTATCTGTTACGAGGTGGCCCCATAGCAGCACCTCATGAACCTTGTTCCAGTTGTTAACCCCTTTAGAAGGAGCCAACAACCTTAATTGGGATTCTATCTTGGCCAGGAGATGAACCCTGGTGTTCCACATCAATGACAGACATGACGAGACAGTGAATCTGGACCAACGCTATAGCCACCGTACTTACATAATTGTATTACTTTGTTTTTGCATTAATTTTTTTTTTTTTTAATTTCTTGAAATGTTTCAAAAATGATATAAAATCTGCCATTTTAGATAGTATTTCAAATTAAAGTCAGACACAGGTGTTTCTACCTATCAACTTCAATGATCACCTACAACTTGTTTGAGCATATAGTTTAAGATAAGCTAATAAGATAAAAGCTGCATCCTAATTTAAAATATAGTACATTAGCAAAGAGTTGGTTGAATATCAATATCATAAATAACTTGTGAATGTGTATGTAAAATAGTCAAAATAGAAATATAAAAGAAACAAAGAATCCATTTAATTTAAAAAGTAAAACAAATATGCGTAAAATTTCACAAAATACCAAAAAAGAGAAAATATCTGCACACTAAAATGCATCGCAAAATACCGATAGTTGAAGTAAACAGGAAGTTGATCATATCCTGTGTAGTTTCTTACCAATCACAACGCTGTCAGTGCATACACAGCCAATCACAGGCCAGGTTGAGGCGTTTCTTCTGACATTTGGGCTGGCTTTGGAGGGTGAGAACGCAGCAGTCAAAAACTACCGATACGTTGCTGAAGCAAAAGCCGGACCCGGAAGCTCTATATACCGCAGCTCCCAGCGCTCAGCTCCGTCTGGGAGAGCGACGTGTCGTGGGAACTACCGCGGCGGCAGTAGCTGGTGTCGGATGCCGGACAGAAGACCGTGGAAAGGGCAGAATTTTCACTTACGGTGAGAAGATGTTAAGTTTTTAAATGTTCCGGTAGCACCTGTTGATCCTGCTCGTCCAGCAGAAGCAGCATTGGGCCTGCAGTTTTCCCTAACCCCCTTAACTTTTTAAGGCTGAGTTATTTTAAGGGACACTTTGACCACGATTTAAAAATTGTCAAAACTGAATTGACAATATAAACACCAAAACCTGACTCCAATTTAAAAATTTTCTTGTGCGTTGTGAAATATTGCGAAGAAAACTGTGAAAACATGGATGTTAATTTCTAACTGCAGAAATAACTAAACAAACAAGTTTAGCAAATAGATTAAGTATATATAACTGCTTAAGTTTGTATCGATTTACACGAAGTGAATTAACTGACTAGCCTTAGTTTAAAAAGTCTGAAATTTGTCAAACTGGCCTAAAATTAAGCTATAATGACAGGGGTCTCAAATTACTATTAAAAAGTACATTTAGATTGTAATTAGCACAAGGTAGTAACGACGAAAGCCGTGTTACTAAATAGTTAACACGTTGCCAATTTCCAACAAAATTATATTTAACTAAGAAATGAAGTCAAAAAATAACATGCCAAATTGAGTATATACACTCAATTCAATTATTCAAGTTTTATATTTTATTTTAATCATCTGTGTCATGGAAGTTAATTTCTGCAATTATACAATTTAATAGTGATACTGTCACAACAAACAACAGGTGACTGATCAATGTCACTATGTTGGATTTTGCATATTAAGGATTAGACAACTATTAGGCTTTTTTTATGAACACTGTGTGTAGAAAGTCCCTAAGACCCAACATTAGCCTAAATTACTAATTAACTGCAGTTTAAAGCCACTCTAACCTTAAACCATTGTTTAGGGCATGTTTTATTAAAGATTTCTGAAATGTTAAATGTTTCAAGTTTATTGTCAGAAGCCATGGTTGTAAGCTACTTACGTAGTGCAAACACGTTAGGCAGGTGTCTCAGGTGTCTTCTCAGTCAAACTAGTGCAGGTAGTTGCTGTGTGTGTGGTGTCTGTCCACATGTGAGTATTTGCTTATCTACCAGGATGTCCTCTTCCTCCCAAACATGCCTCAGTATTTGTTTTATATTATTCTTAGCTTACACAGAGTTAAATAAGAATGAGAACTTGTGTTCACATGTTCAAAGTGTTTTCTGAAGTACTCTGTCTACTACCATAATCTGAAGTCAACACTTGCCTAATACTGGTCATTTGTGTCATAAAGCTCACATAAATTAGTAGACTCAGTCTATTGATTAAGGAAAAATCAGATCAACAACTTTTGTGGTGTAGAATTAACAAATATCTCTATCAAACTAAATACTCGCCTAACTTGCTAGAATTTCAATCTATTTAAAGGATTTTTTATCATTGAGAGGCATACAGGTAAATAGATAGAAGACTTTAGTGCAGAATTGGAAAAAAAATGTTTTGGATGCATCTTTGTATTTCCAGACCATGGATGCAGAGAGTGGTCAGCTGGTTTTGAGCAGTGGTGTGGATGCTGACAGCTGGCAGCTAGATGGTTCTTTCTCCTGCTCGGAGTTCGTCCTTAATGGTCAGGATAAATCCTTACCGGACTGGGTAGTAGATCCTGACTGTGTGAGTCAAGTAAACCTTTTTTGTCAGTATTTACATGAAAAAACAGGCATTTCAACTGTCTGGTTTGTCTGGTCCTTATAAGTTATCTTTTTTCTTAGGCTATTCAGGACAGTGATTCAGAGGATGTTCTCCATGGCGTTGACCCAAATGAGGTGTTTCCAAGCGGACCAGTGCCGGTGTCTGACCACTCATCAGAGAGTGACAGCGGTATTTCTGAAGATCCCGTTCTGGAGAATCCTGTCACTGTGGTGACAGAAGGGATGACTCCAGTCTCTGTACAGCAGACGCCCTCAACTGTGTACCAGGTGGTCTATGACATCAGTGGACTTCGAGCTGTGAAGGCGGAACCTGGGCAAGAGAATGTCATCTCTATAGAGCTGGGTAAGAGTTTGATACTCGATATTGACCAACTGATATAAACCACAGCACAGACACATGAGTGAGACAGTTGCTATTGAACATGAATTGTGAAGCGTGGCACATGGGGAAATGATAAAGCACAAAGGAATTTTAAGTGATTTCTCATTCAAAAAAATGAAAGATCCCAATTCTGAAGGCATTTACATAAATGCAAACACTATACTCACTATGCCTTTGTGTACTTGAGTAGAGAAGAATTCCTGATATCTGTCTGTATTACTTTATTTTTTGTTCACCTTTGTTGTCTGGCCTACTCAGATGAGTGGAGCTCCCAAATGTTGTTTTCAGACTCCTGCATTGTCAATGAGCTGCCCATGGTTTCTGCAACTGCCAACACTCCAACCCCTGCTGGTCTGTCTGTCATAGATCCTCCAAGCTCTGAAGATTCTTTGGTGAGGCATTGGCAACAAATATAAGGGAATTTGTTCTTGTCCAAAGGGACAATAAACTGTTGCATCCTGATTTACAGCACAAGTGTTAATTTATTTTTGTCATTTCCAAGGCAAAGACATATATTCTAAATGGAGTCGTTATATTTTTGTCCATTATCTTGTTTTCACATGTAAAGCATTACAAGCATACATAAATGAATGTGTACATAAATGAAGAGCACACAGATGTTTTTAAGATCCTTTTCAGCAAAAAGGTCTCTAGTTTTATTATGGAACAGTTTTAGATTTTGAGCTTGAACCACAAGTTTTGATACATAGAGACCTCCAATTAAACTTCTACATATAGGATGTTAATATTTATCTTTCTTTCCAGAACTGATGTTGTCTTTTTTGTAGATGTACCCAGAGCTTCAGTTGACAGAAGAAGAACAGAAGTTGCTGAACCAAGAGGGGATTTCTCTTCCCAACAACCTTCCTCTTACCAAGGTAACAATTCCAGACCTTTTCCTATACTACATCCATGAAAACAAAAGGTGTAAAAAATGTGTTATGAAGTCAAAAAAGAGGCAGTATTGTGTAAACTTTGCTGACTTAGGACTCAATACTTTCCCAAAGAATACTTTATACGTCCACTGTTCCACTCACTCTCGTTACCAGAAGGTGCTCAGAGCCACATCTTACTTTTTAATATGGCTTTAAGTGGCTCTGAGTCAGACAAAGGTCTGGTAATGAAACCACTCTTTCAGGCAGAAGAGCGAATCCTAAAGAAAGTGCGAAGGAAAATCCGAAACAAGCAGTCAGCTCAGGACAGTCGTCGCAGAAGGAAAGAATATGTTGACGGACTGGAGAACAGGTAAAGGGGAATATTTGACATTGCTTGCATAATAAATAAATAAATAATCATTCACGTGAATAATTATTGAAATTTTTTTTTTGTGTGTGTGTTACAGGGCGGCAGCTTGTTTGGCTCAGAACAAAGAGCTGCAGAGAACAGTGGAACGACTGGAGAAACACAATATGTATGTTTGCCAATTTTTATTTTGTTATTAATAATTGTTTTTTGTTTTTTAATTAGGACCCAAACTAACCTTAACCGTGTGTAACAGTATTTAAGTAGCGTAAGTTAATTGGGCCACCGTTGAACAATTAATTCTGACCTATGAATGTGTTCCAGAATGAAAGAAAGGTGGTGAGGTTCTCTTTAGGGGTGAGTTGGACAGATCAGGAATGAGGTGATTAGAGGGACAACACAGAAAGGAAGGTTTGCAGAAAAAGCCAGAGAAGCCAGACTAAGATGGTTTGAACATGTTCAGAGGAGGGACAGTGGATACAATCGTAGAAGAATGCTAGAGATAGAGCTACCAGTAGTAGCTGTTCCAGTAGGTAGTTGGAGTTAGAGTTGAGGATACAGAGGACAGGTTGAGATGAAAATTGTTGACTCGCTCTGGCAACCCTTGAAAAATGGGAAAAGCCAAAAGGAAAAAGAGAGAAAGACAGTATCTTGTGGTCTGGTATGGTAAAGAAACAACAACAACAAAAAAATAACTTATATTTAGATCACTTCCAGTAATCGCTGCCATTTACTAAATATTTATATTTTACTTTTACTGTATACGTATCAGGTTTTCAGCGCCCAAGGTGTCCGTCCAGAATTTTTATATCCCTCCAAAAGTTATAGTTGGAGACCTCTGCTCTAAATATAGCAGGTGTGAGGTGTTTGCTTTAGTAGTCGTTTTTCTTAATATGTGATGGACTTGCACTCTTGAGTGCCCCAACCCCAGCAAAGGTTCCTTCCTCAACACAGAAAATGACAAGTTGTGGAAGAGTATAAATAAAACACATCTGTGGAACTAGCTGTAACATGTAATACGACAGGGATGTTTCAGATAAACTGTCGAACATCGACGGATTAATGGCTTTAGGTAGAAATCAGACTGAAAAATGTTTATCCACAGTCTAACCCAACTACTGTGATGTGCTTGATGCTTACAGTTCTCTACTGGCTCAGCTGCGACAGCTACAGTCTCTGATCAAACAGACTGTCAGTAAAGGAGCTCAGACCAGCACCTGCTTACTGGTAAGAAGCAAGGGAAACAAAACCTCCGAGTGTGAAAGTTGGAATGTTTCACTTCTCTTTATTATTTTTTAGATTATCCTGGTCTCTCTGTCTTTAATAATTTTACCGAGCTTAAGTCCGTTAAGACGAGACGCATCATCAGATGACGGCGACTCCAGACCCATTGGAGGTAGGTTGTCTTAAATGTTAGGGTGAAAAAGAGAAACAAATAAAACTGTTTTTAAAGCTCTCTGAGACCATTCTGTTGTGTAGTATAAGCATGATAATTTGTAAAAAAAATTAATAAATAAATAGATTATTTTAATTTGATTTATTGTTTATTTATTAAATCAATTCTATATTAAAGTGACTCTTTACCAGGCATATAATGTGTATAGTTAATTAAAAAAATGTGTCTGTAGACAACACAGTTGTTAACTAAAAACTCAAACATGTATTTATGTATGTAATTTTTCTTTTCTAGTTATTTCCAGAAACATCCTGACAGACTCCGCCTCCTTACAGCCAATGGACGATGACAGTGGGACTGGGTTGGACACCTTATCTCTGTCCTCTTCAACTTTAGGCCAGACAGGAGGGGTTGGATCAGCAGCAGAGGGTGGCGCTGTTAATGTCTCTGCATTAGCTGCTGCTAATGAAGAGACATTAAAAAGCGCTGAAAACGTGGACGGCAACATTTCAGCGCGGGAAAGAAACAGCTCAGTGCCGGTTCAGAGTGTGGACAAAAATGCAGTTTTAGAAGCAGCAGGAAAAAGAGAACGTGATGTGGCCAAACCTGCTCATGCTGATGAGATGTAAAGAAATTATTACACCATGGTGTAACATACTTTTATTTTTTTCCTTCATTTTGAGCCACAGGGATGCATGATGGGACATGGTTTTTGTTTCACAAAAGGCATCATGGGAAACTAATATTTAGAATAACCAGTGGGCTCGGAGGTTTTATGCATTCTTTTCAAAACATTTTGTAACTCAAAAAATGTGAATAGACTTTTATTTACATTTTTATTGTGCTTTTAGGCAAGGCTGTTACAGGACTCCACGGTTTGGGCTGCATTTGATCTATTTAAATTTCCTAATTTTAGAACTTGAAATCTAAACACTTATGAAGTGTTATGCCTGAAAATACATATCAACAATATCAAATAACCAGTTGAAAAAGTGGTCATACATTACTGCAATATAAGATCATCGCTGGTACTGATGGTCTTTCTGTATGTACTTTACTAGTTCTCTCTCTTACATAGTTAGGACTGGTTCCCTGTCCTGGTTGTCTCCCAAGCTCATGCATCGGATAAGGTGGAATGTTACATCAGGCATGTTCAAACTGTTCCACAAAGGGCTGTGTTGCTGCTGGTATTTGCTCCATGGACATGCCTGATTTACATTAACATAGTGCATTTCTCGTGCCAATTAACAGTCAAATGCTTTACAGTATGGGTCCTTTGTTTTTTTTTTCATTTTTTAAAATTTTTTAATAATCATTGTTGATAACGATTATTAAAGAAAAAACAATCAAAAAGTAATTTCATTTTCTAAAAGTGGAAGTCAGAACCTGCAGATTAATTTATTTCTGATTATTTTGTATTTGTTATTTTTGGAGTCATGTGTTTCTCTGGTTTAATTAAGCTTCATTTTTTTATGAATAAACTTTCTACATATTGAATAAAGGCAAAATGCTTCAAGCCTCTTCACACTATCTGTTAGGGAAATGCTGGCTTTGCTGGGAAAAGGTAGGATAACGATAATATAAATAAAAAATATAATTTGGACAAGTCTGGCGGGCTGGAATACAATGCATCTGGACCCTGCGCTTTAGTTTGCCCATGTCTGTTTTATATAGAAGTTTTAGATTCTTTTTTTTTTTTTTAATTCACTAAGAGTTAAGACATTGTCCAAGTCAGGTATCTTCCCTTAGCTGGTTTTTACGCATTATTTTAGTCATACATTACTAACCTTTTGGCCTAATGCTAAATTCTCCTACTACAAACTGCCCATTTCACAGAATGTAGAAAAACATGTTCATATGAACGTAGTTTATCAGGTGATGTCACTTCCTGTTCAACTTGTTGACATTGATATCTTGTTAGAAAATGAGACACTAATATGAACTATGATTAGCATATTTTTATTGTCATTATTAAGTATCATTTTTTATTTAGTTTCTTTAGACATTATAGATGAGAAATCAAAAATGAATAAAACTTAATCATAGACATGACTGGGAATAGTATTTGAATAATAAGTAAACACTTTGTGGGGAAAAAAAAAAACATTAAGAGTTGATTATACTTTTAGCACATGAAAAAAAAAATGCAAGAATAATTCACCTACTACATTAATATTTATTGGCAAGGTAATACAGTGACGAAACACAATCAAAGATGATCTCTACAATATAGTGTGATGTTACCAGAAAAATACAGATACATTTTATCGATGCGATTCATGTCAAAAGAAAAACAATCAAATTCATTTGTGAAATAAATCCTGTTTACAATACAAAGTGTGTTCTACACATTGAAGTACAGTCCTGTTATTTTTTGGTCGTTTTACGGATCAGCGCCATTCTCTGAAAAAAACAAAAGAGAAAATGTGAATATAAAATATTACATTTTCCTGTTAATACCAACACATAATGTTCTTGCTGATACCGTTATCAATCCAATCATCTTCTCCCGACTGCTACAGGCTGTTTTTAACGTTGCTAATAGTTTTCTGAACTGATCATTTGCGCTTGGGTATTGTTTTGGACAGACTATAGATGTTTTTGTTCTATCATGAAATTTTGACCAATATTCAAGTATCAGGTCCAGCCATGTCTATTCAACAGTAGCACCACTGCCACCTACCTGTTTATGAGCCTCTGTGGTACAAGCCTTCTTGAACGGTCGAATCTCATCTGAGCCATAACCAGGAATCCACATGTTCCACTGTCGTTCTACACAGAGTCAAAGAAAAAAAAAAAAGAACACTAGTGAAGAATTTCTCAGAAAAAAACCACTAGTGGAGAATTTCCCAGTTCCACCTATTTATCCACAGGTGTAGATTTGAGTTAGTTTTGTGATCTCAATGGGGAAATCCCTTGAGTCATCCAGCATTTTAACAGGAACATCAGTCTGACCTCAACATTCTTATGAAAAAGGAATTGAAAAACTAAGCACGAACATCCGTCTGCCAAAAAACTAATGAGTGTCTTTAACCCAGAGTTAAATATCAGGGCTGACAATGTACAAAAGCTTTTAGATATTAGATTTAAAAAAAAAAGGCACAAAAAGTAGTGTAACATGTAACGTGTGCATATGATGATGACATAATGTACATGAACAACTACCTCCATTTACTCCCTCAATGCATCCATCAATCTCTTTTTTGTCTCCTACCTGGTAGCTGCCTACTAATGTATCCAAAGGCCCCCTGTTTGTAAAAAAGCCAACTCAATCTAGCTTCTTCTCCAAACATGAACACAAACCATGCACAGTAAATATACCAATTGAGCATAAAGACTTGAAATTGTATTTTCCTATATAGAGAAGAAAAGACCCTGTTTGTGTAGCTGTTGACATGTGAAAGCATAAAGCTGTTGCAACTCAAGCTGCATTTGGAAAACAGATCAGTTGAATACAGTTTTAATCTGACCTTTCACAACATCAATGTCAGAATTTGTCCACAAAAATTACATTCCTCCCAGCCCATTTCAACTTTGCATAATAACAGACTATATTAATGATCTGTTTTTATTAATATAGAACATAATGAAAACAGATCGAACAAGTAAAATAATTGTGAATATTGGGGTTCTCTACTTATAATATCCCTAATGTGAAGCATTTACATTACATTGCCATAACCTTTATCAAGGAAGGGTTGCTTCCCCATTCAGAACTAGTGCTAAAACTGGCCACCTAGTTGGCATGTAAACTAGTGGTAAGTTGGTTCAACAAATACATGGATATGTAGCTCTACATGCAAGCAAGACACCTTTGTTTACATCATACATCGGACTGTGCACAAGTCCAACTCATCTGATGTTTCATGTCCTAGATTTTGATACTACTCTGTTATGAGAAAGTGAATTACTATAGGTACTAATGTAAAGGTATATGTGTTCTAACTTAGGGTGAAAACTGAGTTCCATTTAGATGTTAAGGCAAAAATTGAGGCAGTGGGAAGATTTATCCTGCATTAATGCTTTTAAAAACTGGTTATGTTTGAAATTTCTAGTTATAAAGTGTTATGTAAATACCATAAAAAAAAAAACGAATTGACAAGCAAGGAGTAATCTTACCAAGATGTAACTGAACATCCTTCACCTCCAGGGTATTTGACTTGCGATGACGTGCCAACTGACAGGCAGCAGTCACTACACTCTCTATAAAGTCATCTGCAATTTGTAACAGCATCTGGGTGCAAGAAGAGACAATTTGAGGGTTTGTTTTGCGTAATTCTAATGCTATGGTTTGCTCCAGCCCAAAAAGCTAAAAAATAAAACAGATCATGATTTAATAAAACAATAAAATCAAATACACATACCTCTTCCACGTCTTCATCCAGCTGCTCATTTGGATCAATTTCTCTTACCAGGTCTTGGAGCTTCTTTTTACTAAGGACCTGGATCAAGAAGAACATAAATTAATTAATTCCTACATTTAGTTGCCACAGCACAGGTGAGGGTCTTGATGTAGTTGTAAAGAGACACAGAAAACAAACAATAAAGCAGAAAAACATCACCGAAGTATAAGAGAGGTGAAAATGTAGTGTAGTATTCATGACTATGTGTCAGGTTTTCTATGTGATGAGTTGTGGTTTAATTTCTAGGCCTAAACTGTTAATGGCATTAATTCATTTTTAAAGGACTGACCTGGGTTCCTTCTGGACTACTCCTGCCAGCTGGACCAGGCCCCCCTAGAACTTTGACAGCAGCTGCGGTGCTGTTAGCCATACTGGTGGCTAACAGATGAGTGTGCTCTCAGAGGTTTCACAGGATGCAGAAGTGTGGACTAAGTCTGTGGCCGTATTTGTTCCCAGACTCCACAATGGTTGGTCGTCAAACGTGAGCACGTTGGTTCATCTGTAGTTAATTGAGAAAATATTTCACTAACCTCAAAAAACAACTTAGGCAGGAAGGTAAATCAAATTACAGTGATAAAACAGGTTAAAACATTATACAATCATATTGTATGTATCGTATATTTCATATTGCAGACATTATTCAGTTTTTTTCTGCTGCAAGGTGACAATTATTATAACTTTCATATTTAAATATTAACCAAAGACGTCAACTCACGGATTCCAATTAACTTTACCTCAAAGAAGGTGTACCAATGAAACGGCAAGTAGAAAACTTTATGTCAATAACGCATTCGTTTCGTTTTCCACAGTTATCGATGCCCCAGGCTATTGTGTATGCTAACAGTTTAGGTGCACACTGAGACGGTAAATTATATCGACAACATCCAATCAGTGCCGAATAAATAAGTGGACAACATTTTCCAACACATAAGCAAAACAAGCACGAAACCAATTTGCCTAAAGCAACCATACAATAGCAACTATACACATTTCGGTACGAGTAAAAAAGTCGTGCTAATGTAGCCGTCCGGATTGTGCAACGGCCATCTTTCGATTTTTAATGTACTTATCCTACTTACCCAACATATAAATATCATCTATCCATGTTCAGAGGAATAGCATTATCGAATCGACCACGGATTATGGTATTTTAAGACGATTCTGCTCTGCTAGCGAAATGTAGGGCGATAGCCTTTACCACTTCCGTCTCTCTACAACTATTTCCTGTGGAACATCATCACTATTCTGCTCTCTGCTGGTGATTATGTGAATTTACTCCTATCAACAAAATGCAGACATCTTTGCGTTCGTCTTAATGTATATGTGGACAATAATTTTATTTACTTTTATTGCTTTTTGTTCATGACTGAACACACATTTTATTCAATTTTCCCCAAATGTTTCTAATTTAAGGATATAACGTCCAATCAGAACGCAATAGACCCCCAATCCCTAGGCCTAATGTAAGGGTACAGCTGAAAGGCGTGTTTATATATCCAATTCATTGTAAATGATGAAAGACTTATTAACGTTTTCAAAGGCAGCTGTGACTTAAATTAGCGATGGGTTCTTGTGAAAAAAAAAATCATCCTACGTAGTGATTGTTCTTACATTGCCAGCCTCTGACAGAGGCTGACAGAATTGTCAAATAGATGCAATTTTATTTATCTAAATTAATTATGATCCTTCTTATCAGATAGTCCCTTTCCTTATTTTTTTTATTCCTTTACTCTATTTGTATCTACTAAACATTCTATAAAATATACTCTTTTCTATGACCATTTGCATAACAGGACAGCAGTGGAAAACAAACTCCAAAAAGTACAGTTTGTTTGAAATTTAATTTCAAATTTTAAATGTGCAGTTTACTGCACTGCTTCAAAAGTGTATTTTAAGCAAACCAATTGTGCTAGTCTAACTCTTAAACCTTTAGTGGCTCAGTAAACAAGACAAAGATGTCAAATGTAATGATGCACCCTGCGCAAAAATGTAGGCGTCCCACAAAGTAAGTATATTTCAGTTTATTGTCCCTTTCAGCTCAGGTTAACAGCTACAAATCAAAGGTTACAGAAAGTGAAAGGTAAAACGTTGACTTGTTTAACCAGAATGACCAAACCAGGGACTTTCTGGGCATGGTGGCAACATTGTGAGGGTAACATGAGATGCTGGCATCGTATGTCTGAGTGCTCACAGGAACAAACTTGACATCAAGTTTGTCATTGTTGCAGGTGCAGCAGCAGTTTTCTCTTTACTGTCTACACCTTAATGTTCTAGACTTGATCTGAACAGACTTGACGAAGTAGCTTCTTTTTTTTCTTTTGCTTTCACAAGAACAAGACTTCACTTCCTGAAAAACAAAAGAAATGAAAGCCACACCTACACCGTCCTGTGTGATAAATAACAGGCACATTTTCAGTTCTGATCAGAAGCTGCATCACACAGAATCACACACTCTTCTTCTTGAGGATTGAACAGTAGACACTCCACAATGAAAATACTTATTGTCATTGTACTGGCTGTCCTGGTTCGGGAGAACTATGGTAAATATACTTTCACTTTAAGAAGTTTTTTCTGCTGTTTTGCATGTGGAGTTTTATATTGAACAGAGTCAAACAGTCTTCCTCTGACCTTGTTCTTCCTTGTTTGTAGTCATACAGTTACTGTGTGACAAGGTGTTTGTCTGGTTGTTTATATTCTTATTTTTGCGACTTTAAATTTGTTTATGTCCGAAAATAATTGTTTTTGTCAAGGTCAGACATTGGTGTGTACTGAACACTATACATGTAAGACCATTACTAATGTTCTCTAGTGACGCAGAAGCTTATTTCTGGGTTTGTTGTTAACCTTTTGGCTAAAACAACAACAACCAATGTCTCGAAATAGGGAACGAGTGTGTAACCTTTGCAGTACACTGGTAGGAGGTCACATGACTCGATGTTTGTGTTTGGGAATCCCCAAAACAAACAGGCATGTGCTTATAATCTAACGTTCAGGTCAAGGTGAAAGTCAGAATGTAAAATACGTTGGCCAAAGAAAGTGATTTGTTTTTTGTTTCAGTGTAAACAGGGTGATAAGCCTCAGGCCAAACTGCTATAAACACAATGTATTTCATTATCGGATTAGCTTGTTTGGGATTTCCAAGTTGTCTGAAAAAACAGAAGTCAGAAAGTTGCTGACTCATGGACCAATCGGTATCAGGAGGACATACCTGCATGATACCAAATAATCTCTAATCTTTGTCCATTGGCAGCCACTTTGGTTATCAAAGGGCCAACCCAGCCAGTGGTGGCAGGAGAGGGCATCACAATAGAATGTCTGTACACGGACTCCAACTTCAACATCAGCCAAGTCCACTTTGAGTTCTCCTATGAGGTAAGTGGATATGTGGTTTAAAATATATTGAGATGCACTGTACATTACATGAATACAAATATCTATGAGGGACACAAGAAAATATTTTTCTCTAAAAATATCTTGGTTACACAATTATATATGTGTAGTTTCAGTATAATCCACTAAGAAGCTGTTATTAGGCTATCGAAAAACTTCAATTGCGGTATTCAAAATATTAACTAAGAGATCAGATAAAATATTTAATTAATCCCCTACTTTAGAAATACTTGAGCAGTAGATCTGCTGCCCCTTAAGACAAGCATGTCTGGGAATCAAACCCAGTACTCTGGGTAGCTAACTGCTACATTATGGAGCCCCTCACTTTCACTGATCCAAAAGTTGTTCAATCATATAAAGTGATTTTTGATGAGGTAATAGTAAACACTTTATTTCCACAAACATGCTCGGTTAAGAAGTAACTCTAATAAATCAACAAAGTCTAACGGATGTCCTTCATCCTAAAACTTCATTACCGAAAGGCTTTGATAGATAGGTGGACGGAGAGACAGACAGATAAAAAGATAGAAAGAATTCTGTCTAGAATTCTGTCTCTGTTTAGAAGACATTCTGTTTGGAATAAAATAATAAGTAGGAAGTTATATGTAGTTGAATGATGGTTGTCTGATTTATTAATCTGCTAATAAAAAAAAAAAAGATAAAAAAAAGATCAGGCAGGGACAAAGTCCAATCAACACTGATATTGTCAGAAAACCAGTGAAACAGTTTAAGGAGCAAATGATGGTGAAAGCCAATCCAAGCTGTGTGTTAGTGAGACATTTGAACAGAGATCCAATCATGCTGAATGTTTGTCCAGGGAGTCATGCAGAAATAAACACATTAAAGCATTACTACATGAGATAATCTTTTTAAGCTACAAACTAACATTGTTGCAACTTGTCAACGATTCAGTGTTACTAACAATCCACCCATTCTCTGCCTAAGAAGTGAATTTCCCGCTCTGTGGTGAGCCATAATCTTCCCGTAATGAGATTTGATCTGCCAGGCATTGAAAGGTGTTTTCCCATGAGCGTTATTAGAAAAATATCTTCTGAAAACATGCATGTTACTGTCACATTATACCATTTCAACATTTCTCTGGGTTGACACGGATTAAAGAGAGCAGAACTAATATGAACGTATTTTTTTCTTTTTTCTTGTTTGATTTTGTTTAGGAGAACTCAGTTTGGTTCAAGGTGTATGAGAGATTTGGGTTTTGCAGTCTAGTGACTCGCCGGACATCTGAACGTTTGGTCCTGTCTGTCAGAGCATACCATTACCGAACAGCTATGTATCGCTGTGTGTCTGAAGCTGAAAACGTGACTGCACCAGACAACGCCTCCGAACCATTGGCCCTCAAAGTGGAATGTGAGTGTTGTCTACGTTAATAATGAGGTGCTGTTTCGACACCACGTGCTCTGAGGACCTGTGACTACTTTTACCACCTTTCAGATTGACCACGAATTTCTGCATCAAACATGCTGACCACAAAGTTTTTATTGCAATTTTTCATCAATATTTTAGTGTCAGCTATGTTATTTTGTCCTAATTCCTTGTTTTAACCCATTCAGGCATATGTATAAATCACTGTTTAGATTCAATTTGGTCCACTGTAGACGACTACTGGGAGAATTCCTCTGTACAAGTGAGTTTAAGTAAAGCCATGCAGCCATCAATCCACTACCAGATTGGTCCAATACAAGCATGGTGAACCGTGCCACAGCTTGAGAGCGTAATTGTTAAGCAAGTTCTGTTTTTTTTGCAGATTTTTTTGCAATGGACATACGAATACATAAGATTTAAGACTTAAGATTGTGTATTTTGGAGATTTTGCAGCGAGATAAAACAATGATAGGTTTCATCTAATGGCCTACTCCTTGTTGACATGAGCATAAGTCAAACTCCTGTGTAATTCATGTTAGATTTAAAAAAAGGAATCCGACTGACCCTATATCATTTTTTACATGTAACTAGAAACACACTGTTACTTTTATGACCACTTTTCAACTTCAACTTCAACTTTTACTTGTTTATAGTGCCAGATCATAACAACTGTTATCTCAAGGCACTTTACAAACAAGCATGCATAAAAACAAGAATAAAAAAAGAATATATAGAGATAGCCCCTGCCCTTATAGACCCTCACACTGGCTGAGAAACAACTCCCAAAAACCCAGAAAGGGAAAAAAATGAAGAAACCTTAGGGTGATCGACAGTGGAGGGGATCCTCATCCAGGACGGACAGGCGGGCTAACTAAACATTAGCAAGTAAAAACTAAAATTTTCTTCATGGGAGACTTTTATGAGGCAGTAGTGGCCTATGTTATAAGGAGTTGGCATGGGGATCGGAGGGCTTAAGGTACAAATCCATCAACTGCCAAGTTACTACTGAGCATGGCAATGTCCCCACACACTGCTCCCCAGGCACTCAAAGCTGCCCACTGTTTACTTTGGTGATGGGTTAAATACTGCTCACGTTTCATTGTGTGCAGTGGTGTGGATTGCAATTACATTAAAGAGTTCTCTTTCCTTTTGAAGCGTAAACCACACATCCAACTAGTGGACGTACAGGTGACAAAACTACATAGAACCCTAGTCTTTACAAGAACTATGGACAATTTCTGCATTATAATGCACAAAAAGTCCATTATAATGTCTAACAATGGAACAAATATAAGTCCAGATCCTGTGTAAACACTACATTGATGATGATAACAGTTCTGCCTTTCTCCTGGCACAGTTTCCTGTCTGATGAACACTACATGAAAACGCTTCCAAGACATGGCGAGTGATATTATCTGTGTCCTCCATCTTCTCACTGGCCATCAGATCGACAGACAGTAATGCTGTTCAATGGGCTCTCTCAGACATGAGCATTTGTGTTTGTGTGTGGTGGTGTGATCAATAAGAGACAATATTTTACAGAGGACAGAAAAAGTAAACAGGATAGTGGAGGGGAGAAGCCAAAATCTGGGTGGTTGAGGAGCCTTCATTGAGATGGAATATAAAAGGAGCTATTATTCACAACACTGCCTCTCTAAAGACTCTGATGAGATGAAGCCTATTATCACTGCTATTGATTGCCCAGAACAGCCTGTGCCGCTGGGGGCATTCATAGTTGAGCTTATACAGTACATTTAAATAACCTCAACAGATGTAAAAGTTTAGGCCAGCTGCCAACGCTGCAAACATGCCGTGCATTACTCATTTTTATGAAGTACTTGACGGTATTTCAGTGTGTATGGTTGTAAAGGAAGAGTGAGATGAATTGACCCAGCATGACTCTGATAACCAGCTGGAGAAGTCGTTACCTGTGATTACTAAAGCAGGTGACACAAGTATCCTGTAAAATAAATGATATTGATTATTGCAATGATAGTGAAGGATTTTGATGCTAAAACATTGTTTTAGCATCAATGCTCAATGCTTATTTCTTCTATAGAATTTGGTACAGTGAGGGTGTATGTATGCATTTCCTATGTAAAAATAAGTAAGTGGAATTTCTAAAATACAATAGGTAGGAAAGCAAACACCTTGTTATTGGGACAAACAATAGCAGGGACTGTACCATGCTCAGTAACTTGGCAGCTTGTGGATTCAAACTGAGAACCCTCGTTTTCCTAAGTCAGGTTTCTTGACAACTTTCAAACCATTGTATGGTCTGGCATAGAGTAAGTAAACAGTGGCAAGACTACTGTGCATGTAACAAACTACTAGTGAGTCTAGTGTTGTTTGTTTATTTGTTGTTTTTTACTTTCTCAAAGATTTGCTCTTTCTAACAGTGTACCAAGTAAAGCTTAGTGGAAGCATTTTCTTAACTTGTGATAGTCTTCTCTGCAATAGCCTACGTTATGGGTTTCCCACTGCTTTCTGAGATCAAGTCAGACTTTCACAGAATATTTAGAATTTCTGCGCCATAATAGGACAAAGTACATTCCTTTAGCACAAAGAGATGATTACTTTTGTTTCTAAATACAGAGAAATGTGTTTTCAATAGACAGGTGGCAACACTTGGGTTGCACTGCTGCAGAAGGTTCTCAAAACTGAAAAAGAGACACAGTGGTGGCACCACCGCAACTACAGTGAAAGCAAAAAGAAACTCAAATTCCCTTTCATTATGGGGAAATGCAAATTGGCATTTATGCATTTTCCATCACATGAGTGTCTTTAAGTTGTCTTATACTGGTTTCTAGCACATGCAAATTGAAGAACCTCATGACTCATACGATCACATTACTTGTCCTATCTATTTGTTTAGAAACATGTTTGTTTCAAATAAGTGTTTTTAAGTCTTACTCTCTTTGTCTGAAAACATCCCAGACTTGTCCGATTTGACACTGCAGAAGGAAGGATACACCAAGTATTTAGGGATTCCAAAGGAGCTGAGGGTGCGCGCTGGGGAAGATGTGAGCCTAACGTGTTCAGCCCGTTCATCAGAGGAGCCAAGCTACTTTTGGAACAAGGAGGTGAGAGACTGTTAGTCTACAGCACAGTGGGTAGTTTCTTTATTATGCTTTTATTCAGAGTCCAATGCTTCTTTTTTAGATATTTTCTCCCCTTTTATTTTCTCGTCTCACATTGAACCGTTGAAGCCTACTCTGAGCTTTCAATTCTCTCCTTTAATAAACACCCTGCTGATATTCTTAAGCCATTCATTTGCTGCTGTCCTGCTCCTGCTTTCCCTTTCTCCTCTACAGTCAGAGCACCAAGCTGACATAGACTCTAGCTAGGGACCTTACCTCACCCGCTTTCAGAGGATTAATAGTTTAATGCAGCCCAGACAAAGGCCATTCTGTCTGAGGACAATTATAGAGAAAGATCTGTAATGATTATTTTTGTGTTTGGTTAACCAGCAGTTTAATTATTCAGCTGTGCCGTTCTCTGAGCTAATTAAGAATGACCTAAGGAAACGTTGGAGATCTCAGTTTAACATTGCTCTGGTCGTAGGTCAGTGTTTTAAAATTTTTAACCCAAATTTTAAAGTCAAAACCTTTTCAAAGTCAAATGATATTGTTTAAAATTATTGACCAATATTAAACCTTAATGAAGATATTTTATTGTTGGCTAAGTGATATCTGAACAATTATTACTCTAGGTTTAAACAATGAAAAATAGTAAAATGACAGTGAACTTCTGGGAAACACGTTGTAAGATTACCTAAAATTAGGGGTGTGCAAATTAATAGTTTTGGATCGTCTGTGACCTACACAATCCGAGTGCACCAGTCCAGAAAGCCCCGATCAAACGATAATGGAGTAAAACGGTCCGATAGTTCGGACTTTGTCCGTGGATCGGTTTCCTGCTCAATGTCCCCGCCCACTGGAGCGATGAGCCAATAGACACATATCCATCCATTCACACAGCCTATGGTGGTGTCACTTTCGGTGTGTGAACTGTGACTTATTAATGGAGATAAAATAAAAATTGTCAATCATAAATATATATATATAAATATCTTGGGTTAATATTAGATTCACAGCTCTCTTTTAAAGACCATATTGACAAATTGTGTAAAAAAATCTTACAAATGTTCATGCAGTTCGACATGAGATGCCAGATGAAGCTGAAAAATATTTTTTGTAATTCTTTTCTATTGTATATGTATTGTGTGCTTCTTGCCTTTTTACATCATGGCCAGGGTACTCAGATGAAAACTAGCATTTGGCTGATTCTTATTTAATCATGTGTTTATGAAATTGCATTTAATAACTGGCAACTGTATGTGTTGCAAATTTTCATTCAAGGTTAGAAAAACTAATCAAACTGGACCGAAACGGATCGAACTGGGTGGATCGTTCAATATTTTTTTATGAATGGTGCCTGAATCGTATCGTTGCCTGTGAATCGAGATATGAATCAGATCGTTATGTGAGTGATTCGTCTCACCCCTACCTAAAATATATCTCTTGTGACCCACGTGAGAGTTGCAACCCAGTCTTTTGGAAACAATGACGTAGATAGTGTATTGGCCCATGGGCAGGTTTTGAGCCTGTTAAAGAGTCATGACTTCTCCTGGTACAGTATGTTGGCATAAAAACTGCAGGAGGTTTTTTGCCTACTGACAGAGAACAGATTTACACAGCTTTACAGGAAAAAATCTTTTATTCATTCAACTCTATCCCTCACTCTTTCATGCGTTGCAAGGGTAGCTGGAATCAATCCCAGACAAGGTCAGAGTACGTTCTTACCAGGGGTGAATAACCTTTCCGCAACTGAGAGCTATTTCAAGGACACTTAGTCATACAAAGAGCTACTTGTTTGATACAGACTTTGTGACAATGTAATAATAATAAGGCACTGAATCTGGGACATACAATAGTATATACTCCTCTCACCATCATCAACCATCATCACTGCTTCCCTTTATGTAGTGCGTAACTGATTGAGGAGGCACGATAACAGTATGATTATTATCCTATTATCAACTCTTTTTCTTTTTGGTCTAGACAGTTTTCAGTTCATGACTATATACACTATACATAAACAACTATATACATCTGGGGAACTGGTGGCCTAGCTCCGGGTTTGAATCCACCAACTGCCAAGGTACCACTGAGGTCCACTGAGCATGGCACCTTCCACACTTTGTGCACTCAAAGCTGCCCGCTATTCACTTTGCTAATAGGTAAATGCAGAGGTCACATTTTGTTGTGTGCAGTGGAGTGGATCGTAATGTCACAACGATAAGGAGTTTGCTTTCATTTCCTAACAACCTCTAACTATGGCCAATTTAGATTTCCCCAAGCCAATAACCTGCAAGTTTTAAAATTGTGTTTGTAAAAAAACATACTGTGACAAAAATCTGACTCTTAGACTCTAAGACAAAAAAAAACAAACAAAAAAAAACAACAAACAGACAAACCTGTGATGTTTTGCAATAGCACAGACCAGTCACGGGCAAACTTTTTGACTCACGGGCCACCATTGGTCCTAAAATTGGACAAGGGGGCAGAGTCTAGAACAGATAGATGGATCTTTTGTTTGAAAAATTCAGTATAAAACATAAAATCCTACACTTTTATTACCCTTTATAAGTTGTTCTATCTATCTATCTATCTATCTATCTATCTATCTATCTATCTATCTATCTATCTATCTATCTATCTATCTATCTATCTATCCATCCATCCATCCATCCATCCATCCATCCATCCATCCACCTATCCATGCATCCATCCATCCATCCATCTGTCCATCCATCTGTCCATCCATCCATCTATCTATCTATTTGGACATTATTTGTACCCCGGGCCTTCGTTTGCTCATTTCACTCCTATATTTTAATCAATTGCATTCCCACGACAGTGCTACACACACAGATAGTATAGTAGTTGAACAGTTTTGTTCAATTGTTGTCAAAAAAAGAAAGAACAGAGGAAAAGTAATGTAATTTTTATTCATTTATAATTTTTAATTCATTTATAAGAATTTATATATATCATATTTTCTATTTTATATTATGATGAGGTAATATTTCAATATTTAATACTAAAATTGAGGAACTACATTCTAAAAATTGACATTTCTTGATTTAGTATGGAATGTAGAAGTGCTCCACAGTCAGACGGTAACATTGTTTGAAATATCCTGAATTGGAAATGTTTTGAAACTCCTACCTCAGTTCAGCAACTATGGTTCAATATGGATGTATGCAGTATGATTGTCTTTTGTCTAGACAACTCTGGGTATTTTCTGGCCTGATGTCATCGTTATTTTGAGGGAAAACAACAATTGTTCTGCACATGAGTGACAAGTCACATCCCTAATGAATTTACATAAGTCGGGAAACCTTTGAAAAGAAGAGTGACATTTCCAAAGCAGTTGGGTGTTTGATGGGAGTATGCTTCTTCCTGTTTGGAGAGAATAGATATGGTGCAGTATTCAATGTCAAAACATACACTTTTGACAGAAAAGGAAACAATGGCCTCTGGTAATGACAGCAGAAGCAAACCCACACAAAATGCTTTTTTTTACTGGCCAAACCTGTCCTTTATAAGAAATCCTCTTAATTCGGAGGATCTTAATGAGAGCTGCAGGAGCCAAGTCATTTGCACACTGTAATGTCTTTTTTTTGTATCCGGTTCTTCATTTGTTTGTTTTCTAATCCTTATGTCAGATTACATGTTTCCTTCCCTAGTCAGCCTTGTCCACTCACAGTGCTGCTGTTTCAGTACAGACCATCCATCCTGCTCCTTCTACATTGCATGACCTAGATTATTGACTTGTGTCAATTCTATCTGTTTACTAGGATTACAGTCCAGGTAATCAACTACCTCTTAGAGTTAGAGCATAAAATTCTCTTTTCTATTAATATTGCCAATAAGAATAGCATTTATTCAACCGACTGTATTAACTGTAACCATCATTGGCAAGCAAAGAAGTAGATGACAATAGTATCTTAAGCTTACATCTAGTGGAGATGGAGGGTTCAAGACATATCTCTAAAATATGTCTAAAATTTAATGGATGGGAGATGAGTGAGGGCCAGAAACATAGACCACTCATGTGAACTAAGATAAAAAAAACACTTTTTGCTTGTCATCATTTGGAGAACAACAGTTGTAGCGGGAAGGCCAAATAATGCAATACTAAATTAATTAGTATTAGTACATTAATTAAATAATTAAAGAAAAGTTTGTTGAGCTAGATTTTAGAGGCCAAATGGGCCTCCAGACCTTAGTCCCATAGCGTTGTGGTAAGATTCTTGTCTGGATACAAAGGTTGAAAACAGTCTGTGTTGATGTTCTGATTTAAAGTTTAATTTAAAGGGTTTATGTTGCACAGTTCAATCTAGAGAAAGCTGGCAGGACTCAAATGCAGCAAGAAGGAGACGTAGGTGGAGCAGGTTTATTTGGAATACAAAACAAAGATACTTGCACTTTCTGGATTCCCAAGAAACCTACAGGATTTCAGGGTTGCAAAAAGACAAGGCACCAGTAATGACCAACCAGCTGAGGGAATAAGGGTGGAATGTCTACATTTTGACAGCACCACGTGACCTGTGACAGATGAGAAAGACATAGCTGGATTTGACGGCACTGATCAACCCCAGATACTAGAGAAAACAGAGTCAGACAGACCTCATTGTTTATTTCCTAAATTAATGGTCTTTCAAATGAACATCTGACCATTCATTCCATTACCTTTTTTTATCTTAAGGTGTAAGAGTGCCTCTAGTCTTTGTTGTGCTCTCTTAAAACAACTTTTTACTTTTATTTACACTTGTCATGGAAAACAGACACACACTTTATTTTCCTCTGTCTCCACTTTCATCAGTCATTGTTTGTTTTCATCCATCTCTCATTTGATGTGCGGCATGAAACTTAACCCAATTTTTCTCAATGATCACCATACAGCTCAGTGAAGGAAACACTGCTTCTACTAGTGGCTCTTATTCATATATATTAGGGGTGTGACGATTCAATCACATAACAATCCGATTGAGGAACGATTCATAAAAAACATTAAACGATCGATCCAGTTCAATCCGATTCGGATCAGTTCAATTAGTTAAAAAAAATTACAACTCTGCTTTAATCAACATTATACAGCTGCCAGTGTTTTTAGTTTTAGTTTAGTTTATTTAAAAGGGGAAAATGGAATTTCATAAACACTAGAATCAGCCAGAGTCTAGTTTTCATCTGTAGTCCCCTGGTCATGATGTGAAAAGGCAAGAAGCACACAATACATATACAATAGAAAATACATATGCAAACACATTTTTACAATTAAGAGTTTTTTTCAGCTTAATCTGGCATCTCCTTTCGAATTACATGAAGATTTGCAAGATTTAACTTTATTTTTTTACACAATTTGTCAATATGGCCTTTAAAGGGCAGTTGTGAATCTAATATTAACCCAAGATTTTTATACTGATTGAAAATTTGTATTTTATCTCCATTAACTAGTATGTCAGGATTAGGTGACTCTCTACTTATTTTAGTGCAGTGCTTCTCAAAGTGTGGGGCGGGCACCCCTGGGGGGCACAGTGCGATGCTGAGGGGGCCTCGTGTGACCCTCTTCTCTTCCACCGTACTACAATAAAGTGTAATTGCACATTGTAAGTTGAACTATCTCTCTCTTTTTTTGTTTTCTTTATGTTAACAAGGATATGATGTTATACGGAGGTGTACCTAGAACTATTTTATAGACAAATGCTGTTACTTACAGTTGCGGCGGAGAGTGGGTGGTAGGGTCGGGGGGGGGGCGCAAATTGTTGTATATTGTATATTGTATAATTTTGAGAAGCACTGATTTAGTGAAATACATGCCTACAGTTTTAGAAAGGTTTAGCTGTAGACAGCACTCCTGTAACCAAATTGTCATACAGGACATTGTTTTGTGATATAACGAGCAATAGTTTCCGTTATTGCCTTGGACTTTGCCGAGTCATTGCTGAAATGCGGTTGGAAAAACTTTTGTATTTTATTCTGTCCTCTCCTCTGACTACTGGTGGTTTCTGCCGTACCAGTGTCACCGTCACCCAGTCATCAGTCCCACTCTGCCGTCTCTGTGGGTGACTACTAAGGTTTGTTGGACCTCCAGTGTGGCGCGGTTGTCAAATGTCGCTCTACAGAGTCGGTAAATCGCATTGCTTTTATCCATCTTTCCATCCTTCTTGAAAGAAACAAACAATGTCCAAAACTTCGATTTTAAATGAGAAACGCTCTAAGTTTCGTTTGTGTTGTCTGCCATGTTGCTCAGAGCAGAGTAAAACTCCCAACCTGAACTCCAATCAAATCAACCGACGTCACAGTTAATATTTATCACAGTTTATATATATATATATATATATATATGTATGTATATATACATATATACTGTATATAGCTGTCTACTATTGTCATTTATCTCTGTTATTGTACTTCAGGGCAGCGATTGGATTCTGCCATCATCAACAATGACGTTGAGGAAAGTGAGCAAGGCAGATGAAGGACAGTACAGCTGCACGGCCAAGCATCCTGTCGTTGAGTCCCTGATCAAAACAGCCTCAGTCAACATTATTGTGCTGGAAGGTAAGAGAAAAAACCCCACAATAGTTAGCTGTTCTATTTGTACTGAGGTTCTTGTACCCAAATTATATACAGTACATGTGTATGTGTTTACTTGTTAATACTTAAAGTGCATTCAAATGATGTCAAATTCTATTCTTACATAACTGATTTTTTAAACTACCAACCTTCATTAGTACAGTGTAAAACCATAACTGAGGACATAAATGAGTTCTAGTTACGCCAGGGGCCTAAAAACCAAAATAAATTAACAACGATAGCTCAATCTATATGGCATTCATTCATTCATTCATCTTCCTACTCTAATCCGTTTTTCTGGTTCTCAGGGGTCGCAGTCGCCACGACTGCCACCCAAATCACACTGTTCCATACTGTGAGGCTTTATGTGGGTGGTGAGCCTATTGTGGGTTGGCATAGTGCTATGATCAGAGCAGCTCAGTGGCAACCTGGCAGCTCGTGAATTAGAACCTGAAGCCTTGCAGACCCAGGTCCACTCCCTTTACCACAAGGCTACCTGGCATAAAAAGAGCATTTATTTAAACAAAAGGCAAGCTCTCTCGTTCAGCAACATGATGATATAGTCTTTTAATATATGAGATATGGCATCATAACCTCAAAACCTTGTTGGTCCAGGATGTTGGACCTACCACATTTGTTTATAAGGTGATTAATACAACTGAATAATATCATACAACCGATATAAGAACTGGTATTTACTAAATATAACAATAAATGTTGAGTCACTTTGTATGCAACAAGTGTTTAATGAAAAATTGTTGATTGAAGCCGTTTTCAAGGCTTCATTGCCTCAATAGAGAGCTGTTTACTATGAATTATGCAGCTCAGGCTTGATGTGTGGCAACAATCTGTCATAGTAATTCCATATTTTAAGTATAAATTCTGGAAATGTCTGTTAAATATAGCTTTTTTTTTGTTTTTGGAAAACGTAGACCCTTTTGTGTCCGTACTTTCTCTTTACTCAAATACATGCTCCAAACACATTCATTTTTGTTGAATTTGCTGGCATGGTGGTCTCAACTTAGCTGTATTGTACTAAAAAATGTGATTTAGAGGAATGTGACAACAAGATGGGACATTTCTGGATTAAGACGACTGGTAGGCTCGTTAAGTATGCGTCAAAAAAACAGGTTCATAGGATTAAGAAATGAACAAGAGAGGTAGAGAAAGAAGCAGGGTGTGTGTATAACGAAAGTCAGGAAGTGAATACCTGAGTAGAGCAAAAGAGATAGGACTGACTGCTTAGAGCTTTTCAACCAGCATTGGGTTACATGGAGGCGTTCCTGTGTATATGTTCAAGAAATATAATATAAATGAGAAACATTTTTTGCCGTTTATATCTGTCTGTCTCTTACTTGTTGTATACATTGTTTGTATAAGCTGTACTGTATGTTCTGAGTGAATACATACCATTTAATTTCAACTAAAGGACAGACAATTAGATGCAAGGCTTTGAAATTCCATTTATCATTGTAAAGGAACACTTTAATTGTTCACCCTTTTGGCATTTGTCTGGCTGAGTATGGCAGAGGAACCCCTTTTTCATCTCTCAACACAAGAATCTTACAGTTGAACAAACGCAAGGCTTATTTCATTACAAGGTTAGATAGCTAATCTGATTTATTGTTCTTCATCAATTTTCATTATCTTTTTCAGTGACCTGTAAGATGACTGCTTTGTTAATGCAATGTAGCTTTCAGACTTCCCCCTTTAACACACCAATATTCATAAGCTCTGTGATTTCAATCACCAAAATTACACAAGCTTAAAAAATGCAATTAAGCCAATGCGTGGTGTTTATTATGCTAAAGTTGTTTCATTACTGCTGCAGTTGACTCATTGGTCAACAGACTCTACACTGTCTCCCCACTCCCTTCTCAGGAGCACATGTACTAATTAAAATGGTAATAATTTTCAGATGCTGGAACATAATGTTTGTTCACCCTTGAATATATGGTGAGCAAACATTGCTCAGTTTGTCAGTTTGATATTCAGAGTCTGCTCTGAAACAGAAACACTGTTATATACATTTGCTATACACAGAGACTGCACCTACTGCAACACACCTCAAACTCAGAATGAGTAATACTGCAGTCTTTAATAATTTGTGATTTTTGTGTTATGACTTTTAGTTATTCAATCATTTGAGTACACTTTGTACTAGTGTTGGGCGATATGAAAACGTTATATATCACAATATGGTGATGAAAAAGTTAGACAAATGTCAGAGCTTTCTTTTCTCCAACTTTATTTTTTAGGTGCTATTTAACTAAACTGTCACAAATAAGAATTGCACATTTTTGTGCAGCAATGGAAATGGATCAAATGGAAAAAAAAAACAGTGGTGTAGGTACAGTAGCCTTAAAAAAAATAATTTTTTTAAAACTGAATTTGCAAAAAACTGTAATCTCAATATCTTGTTTATAGACCACACATTTCAAGTTCAACAATAATAATAAAAAATATGTTTCAACTTTCTTAAATCTGTAATTTTGTTGTGCACAGTTTGCAAACCAATATAAGCTGTCCAAAATAAACATCATGATTGAACAAAACATGGCATTAACCATGAATTTAAGTGCAAACATTAAATGCTACATACACGGGATACATGGCCTGACAAATTTAATGAGAGATGCCATATGTGATTTGTTTTATGGCGCTTGGACATTATTTAATATGGCGTGTCTTCAGTGGAAGACTACTTTATCGTCGGCTGGGGTTTTTAGTTTAGTTTTTCTTTTCCCAACTTGTGCTCACTCTTCCACAACTAGTTTTAGCCCAGATTTTTATATATTTTTTTACGTCCACCTACTTTTGGTGATTAAGAGGTTTGTTGTGTTGGCGTCAGATGCGTTAACAGTCCTTTGGCATAATTTATATATGGCCGTCTTCTGCTCTGTGTTGGACTTCTTCAACACAAAATGTTACCAAAACACAGACCACCTCTTTTTGGTAAACGTGCTTCTTGTGTAGCTCGCTCTGTCTGTTGCGACTCCTAGCATGAAACTTCAACCTGTTGTGCAACAACACTTTTGAGCGAAATTATGTAAAGCGTTAAGACGTTAAGGCCCTCCAAATCACAAAACCAAAAGACGAAGTTTCTTCGCTATTTTTTTCCTCATAATTTTCACTTATTTAAACTTGGAGTACACAAAGGGACAAGACACCACAAATAAAATCGTAGCAGAATATTGCGCCATATATTTTGTATAATATTTGACGACAAACAAAATGCTGTTGAGTTTAAGTGATAACTCTGTCAGGCTATAGAAATCCTTGGCAGATTTAGAAAGACTTGTTAGGACCCTTTTAGTGAACTGTAGTTTCTTTGGCCCAGAAATACAGGCACCTTTTTTCTTCAAACACACAATACATAGTGCACTTAGTAAACATTGAAATAACAAAGCAAAACTTACAATAATAATAGTATAGAGCCATTACTCTATCTACTACAAGAGAACAGAAGCAAGGGCAAAACTCAAATGTTGATTTATCCATATTCACAAAAATTTCTTCTGGGAATAACATGACATAATTTTAACATGATCAAAGACTGTCAAGTTGAAGATTGGAAGTCTGCAAAAAAAAAAACAGAGTCTGAACTCCAGACATTTCCCCTCTTCATCCTCAAGCAAACAGAAAGCTCTGATTAGATGCCCAGAGGCAGGGAGAAGCTGACTGTTAGTTCAGCTGATTTCACATTCCATGTGATGTATGTGTTCCTTCATGCCTAACTGATCTGTCCCACAGAGAGTGCCCCCTGGTACCAGTCCACCGATGGCCGTCTCATTCTGATGACCTCAGCGTCCGTGGCGGCCCTTCTTGTCTTCATCCTGTCCATGACTGTGTTTCTTTGCCGCAGGACCAAGCAAGCCAGGACCAACAAAGGACCCATGTAAGAAACCACTACCTTTGGGTTTTTCTGTGTTTACTGCCTTCACAATAGACCAACTTTTGGGCTCATTGTTTGAGAGCGTCATAATTAATCAGTTTTTAATGACTTTGACGTGAGATGTGTGTGTTTAGATCAGGGTGTTAAACCTAAGGCCTGTAGGCCAAATCTGTGCAGCTGCGAGATTTAGCCTTCTGATACATTTTGGAACTGTACAAACACTTCAAGTTCATGTTGTTTGTAAAATAATTTGTAAAAGTTTGTAAAAAAGATTCTTTAAATATTAATATTTTCAAATATATTTCTATGGATTGAAACTAAGGTGTAGTGCTGCTTAGTACATGTTATTTTATGATGGCCTACTGGCTCACTTGACATCTATTCAGGCTGTATGTGGTCCCTGAGCCAAAATGAGTTGGACACCCCTATTGGACATCCCATTTTTCTTCTTTTTACCTTCTTCTTTCTACATTTTCTACATTACAATCAAACCTAAGACTCTCTGGTTTTGAGGCAGTCGTGCTAACCACTACACCAGACGGTCTCAAACTCGCAGCCTGCGGGCCATTTGCGGCCCATAGAACGATATGTTGTGGCCCCTACCTTGATGTGAAAGTTGAATTTATAATCATTTTTTTATAGATTTGTTCTCCACATTTATGGTATATCCTATACTTCTCAAACCTTAATCCACAGTCTCCCTTTCTGATTCAGTGTGTTATTACACAGGGCCATGTCACTGAAAGCTGACATGGCCCTTGAGTGAAATGTTAGTTTGGGTGGTGGCCCTCAACTTATTTGAGTTTGAGACCCCTGCATTACACTATGGAACCACCTGTAGTCACTTCCAGTCTTTTGACTTGAAGATGGTGATTTCCACTGTGAAGTCTGTGTAGTGCATTTAAATTATTGGTTTTGCAGTGAAGGTCACATTTAAGAGTTTGCTTGCTATGTGTGTTAAATCATGGCGTTAGCACACCTGCCTCTAAGTCACAGAGTCCTGCGTTCGATTCCCAGAGGAACCACTTGCTTGGTGCTTCTCAGGGGCAGCCTGTTAACAGCTGTCAAAGCTCCCGTTTCCACAATAATTTACCACATTGGGATCAATAAAGTTAAATTTTATTTCTTGAACTGAATTCAGAGAAAAAAAGGGTCGTCAATTAAAAGGCCTGTGCCATAAATCTAGTAAATTAAGTCATAAATGTATGACAATAAAGTCGTACCAATATCTGTAGCAGTGATCCTTGTTAATGCCACCATCTCAAAGAATCACAAGTCTGAGACATCTCTCTCTATGCCCATGTGGGTTCTTTACTTTGGAAAGACAGCCTTTCAATTGTCCTGAATTCACTCCTATTCAAAGTAATGTTTTGATCCCTGAGTACAACATGAAAATGATGAGCCAGAAGAATACATTTCTCCTGAATTTGAACCCAAAACTGAAGTATAATTTTACAATATGCTCAACATTTTCTAATTTGACAAAAGTTTTCTTTCACTGTGTTCTCATATTCTCTTAAGCACATCACATTTCTTCTCGTGAAATCAAAACTTTAATCTCATACTTTACAGGACTTTATTCCTGTTCATTTATTACTTTTCGGTCATAACTTTATGAATCTTTAGTCACAAATTTACGACTTTCTTCGTGTTACTTTACGACTTTATTCTCATTACATTCACAGCTTTGATCTGATTTTTATTTCCTCATTATTGCCATGCCATCATAATTAACAGGTCCAATCCGACTGGACTTTGTTACTTTATTGACATATTTGCACAACTCTCTGAACATTGAAAAAGGTCTTATCATATTACCACCAAGGCTCACCCTGGGTTCACCCATACAAAAGTCACAACTTTAAGTCTTAGGAAGAACCATTAATTAAGTGCTCAACAGCAGCTCATGTACACAAGTGGGATAAAATGTAAAAACACACTTATGTATAGAAATATATGTAGAATACATTATATTCCTATGCATTAACAGGAATTTACAGTTCTTACTTTGTACTGTATAGAAAGAAATAGTATTGTACGGTGATACTGAAAAAAAATACATCCCTATTGTTTTTAAAGTATTACACTGTAGAAATAATACATTTAAGCAGCAACTCAGAGGTAAATTTTAGGTAACATTCAATTCTGCCATGAGGTTTTAATCATGAGTCGTATGTGTTTTACAAAGTGCCATGTTTGGGACATAGAATCTTCACACAGAATTGTTAAGATAAGCTAATGGAAAAACTGAGATCCAGTCACAGAAGTCTTTGCTTTATGATCAGCTCCTTGAATTCTGTGTAGCTTTATATGTTAATATTTTATTAATCATGAAGCTCTGTCTATCCTTCCCTCAGTAATGACCACTCTCAGAAGAAGCCCATCTACAAAAGCAGTTCAGAGTCCCTGCCTTCTGTCTGCGAGGACAAACACCCCCTGGTGTGAATGGGGGAACAGATGGAAGAATGAGGAGAAGAAAGAGATGCAGATATTAAACCAGTCTTGAAAGTCCAGAAAATGAGGAGACGGTTAAAGAAGATGGTTTTGTATCACGGGTATTTGGAATTTGGGGAGGACAAAATCATAATAAAATAACCATTTGGATACGACAACAGCTTGGGGAATAATTACTTTAGAGACGAACCAGCTGCTTTGCTTGTAGACTGAAACGTAGGCAATTTTATCTTCATTTACGCTGCAGCAAAAGTAAATGGTGAAAGGAGATGTTGGTGAGGCAGGAGTTTTTATATCCTGTAGGAATTAAAAAAAGACTTTAGCACATCTTCCGCAAAAATAATCATGTAGCTTTGTGTTTTTAATCAACGATATCATTATTTTTGATGAAGGGTTTCATTCCTAATAACAGGAGAGTCAAAACGCATGGTTTACGGGCAAAAACTATCCCACTAGAATGTTCAAACTGGCCCACAGGGTGAATTTTAAAGTAAAATAAAAAATAAAAAAAACAAAAAAAAAAAAACAAAGGGCAAAACATGGACCTTGTTATTTCTAGTTATTTTTCTAAATTGCATTGGTCTGATCTAATTAGGTCGTAGGTGGCACATGGACCAGTATGAACCAAAACACCATAGGTCTAGAATCACTTCTAAGAAAGTGGATATTAAAGCAGATATAGCACCATTCGTTTTGCCCAGTGTCATTCATATTATTTGGTATTTCTCCATTAATTATGGTTTTAGTATTGTTATGCAAAAAAATTCTTACCTTTTAACCTTATATATATATAAAACTGTACTCAAAGGCTGTGTTTCTGATTTGCACTATATGTTTATTTGGTTCCTTTATCAGTTTGTTTATGTATAATTCTGTGTGTCATGGGTTTGGGTCAGAAAAATAAGCACATTTTAGTGATTATTCACATCCTAACATGCAAGACATATTTTGGATGCACTATAAATAAATATACAACTTGAGTGTTTGTGTTTTACTTGTTTGTCTTTATTTTCATATAAATCCTAATCAGAATTAAACCCTTTAAGATTTTTTTGGTTGATGATAATGATAATGATGATGACGATGATGGTTTCCCTAGAACTCCTATAATTTTGTTTTCCAAAACAAAGAAATGTTTTAAAAGAGTGCAAAATACATACCTTTCCTACATTTCCTAAGATACAAGTAAGTTGATAAACAAGTTTAAAAGAGCATAAAAACAGCATAAAATGAGAAAAGGTTTTCCACGACATCGAAGATTTAGAGCAGTGTCTGTAAAATGATCAGGCTGTGAGACCCAAAGGATTTTATGAACCACATTAAATTTTACTTATAAAATATTCCAATAATAAAACATGCCACATTCTACTTCTTGGTGATTTGCACAAAATAACCTTGCATCCTTCTATCCATCTTCTGTTGCTTTATGAGGTCCAAGGGGAAGAGCAGGAGACTGTTTGAAGACAGCACACCTTTAAAAAGTTTCTATCACTCATTCGGATAATTCCACAAATTACACATTAGAAGTACATGTTATTGAAAGTATTAGTGTTTATTATGGGCAGTGGTGGCCTAGTGGCTAAGAAAGCAGACTTTGGTCCGGAGGGTTTCAGGTTTGAGTTTACCAGCAGCCAGGTTACCACTAAGATGCATCAAGCATGGCACTGTCCCCACACATTGCTCTCAGGGCATTGCCAGGGCTGGCTACTTTTCACTTTGATGATGGGTTAATGTCTGAGGTTGAATTTAATTATGTGGCATTTCACAATGAAAAGCAGTCACTTTTCCTTCCACTTTAAGTGTTATTACTATTACTTCTAAATCTGCACTTCAGAGAATTGCCAAAAGAATTGCCTTGTTCCACCATCCTAAGCCTAACCTGCAATAAAACCTGAAGCTACTCACATGTAGTTGTCACATGCAACTTAAAACTGCGGAACAATAAAAAATCCAATTGTCCCACAGATGTATTCATCTCTGACTCTCTATCCTGGACATTTTGGATGAAAATCACACCATGTTTTCCCCGCCTTTAACTCTGTCTTATGTCCATAACTCTGAGCCACTGATTTCAGACTAAAATTGGTCTGAAATCCACGAATCCGAATCTGTGATCTCTCTGTCGTAGCTGGTGTATATGGTTTCAGCAAATGCATAGCAGCCTGTAATTTTAAGGGCCTTTCGAAAGATACATCCACAAGATCAAAGAAACTGAACACACAAAATCTCTGTCTTCTAGGTCAGCCTTTTTTCAACCAAGGACTAGTCAGCTGTTATCAATTTCTGTGCACCAGAATGATTGTAGAATCATTAAATTTGCAAAATAAAAACTCTTTCTGACTTATCTTAACTTAAATTTAATTAAAATATATATATATATTTTATGCCATGGTGACGTTGTGATTCACACCACAGCGCACAACCAAATTTGTTATGACTGGATTCCTTTTATATTAAGTGAACCAGCAACTGTACCAGGGTTTTGGACTCCTGATTTAGAGCACTTCCCATCACATGTAAAGAAAGTGGATTCCCTACAGATGGTCCCTTTGTTAAAGCATTGGGTTCAGTCTGTTGTCTCATTAAAAAAAATCATCTGAGCCTGTAAACCAGTTCATCTTTTTAATTTTCTTTTTTTTCACCTTGTAATCCCTGCAACTAGACAACAGCGCCATCACTTATTCCCCTAATGTGCTCATAATACTGTGAATTTCATTACCCTTGTCCGCGAAAGTTATACGTTGGATTTTATGCAGTATTTATTAACATGTGTGGTTAACCGCAGGCCGTAGTTAATAACGGGCGAAATAGCAGTTTGATGCTGACACTCTATTAACTAGTGCACGCGCCACAGAGCACAACCAGGAAAACGTTATTAAAGGAATTATTCAAATCCCTGTGTGATTTGTTTTCTGAAACTATCCTTTGTGGACTGTTTAAAAACAGTCTACAAAAATGTCACCAACTTTGATATCACAATCTGTCCCATAAGATTGCAATGAGAAGAGGGAGAGGAAAAAAAATACAAAGATGTTTAAATATTAACTGTTTTGCTTTATTTAAAAAAAAATCCTGTAAATGTAGTCCAAAGCTACATTATCCAAAGTTGACCAAAAAGACCCAGATAAAGTAGCAGCGGTCTCACACAGAGCACCTGTCCCCTGAGACTCCCAGCTGTTGGGGAGATGGAGAAAAGTGTAGTTTACAGTGACATTTCTGACCTTGGCGATGCTCTTCGATAAACCAACGGGAAAATGCTCTTGGTGGCGCAGGACTGTGGACAGAATTCAGAGCAGGAAAATGTCAGTCACAGTGTTGAACAGGCCACAGAGTATAAACAAAAACACAAAAACCTTGGACTAAGAACTGGGAAAGGTCTGAAACATTGAGCGTTAGACATAAGTTAAAAAATCTCATTAAGACAGTCAACGATTTGGTTGTGACCATTATGAATAAATTAGTAATGGAACAAAACAAAACAATGGACCATTTACTGGCTTATCTTATTCAGAAGCAATCCAGTCTGATACTACCAAAATCTTTCCCCTTGTCCCTTTTTTCAAGGGATGTCACAGCTAGTCAACAATTTCCATAAACCCGGGCCCTGACCGATCCGCATGGAAATCATTTTGTTGTCTCACATCTTTGGTTTGGCCAAAATTTTGCACCTGATGCCCCTCCTCATTTATCTGGGCTTGGGACATGCACTCAAAAACACTGGCTTATGCTACCAGAATAAAGACTAAAATATATAAAGGATACTAAAACAGAAACTAAAAGAGAAACTAAAATGATGACACAGAATTAATGGTTTATTCTGGCTGCCAATGCTTACTACAAAAAAAGTTTGGGCCCTGTACTTCATTCCACCTGTGGGTGGTGAGCCCACAAGAATCTATGCTATTGGTTTCTATGCTCAGAGAACCTCAGCGGAAACACAGCAGCTGGTGGATTCGAACCCTGAAGCTCTGCTTCCTTATCCACTAGGCCACCACTGCCGACTATTGATGTAGTTAAATGATTAGTTTTAATTTACATTTTAATTTTAGCATTATAGACCCAATTGGAAAACAGTGTGCTTCAAAAGTCTTGATAAATTAACCTTTACTTTTTTGATTTTCTGCTACATATTCATCAATAATTGATAATTAACTATCAATGTCTTGATCAGGTGCATTTCTCATTACATGTTGTATGTGTCTATTTGTATGATTTACTCCAATCATAGTAAAAGGGCTGCAGGTAACAGGGTTGAACATCAGTTGTTTAACAGAATGATGATGCCATTTTAATCAATTGGCAGTCATTTTGGTTTTCTCGTCTTTCTGTCCTACTGGCTCTGCCTTGCAGTATTGTCTCAGTATTGTTTTTGTTAAACCAGACCCATTTTCAATGAAATGCCACTTGCAGCTACCAAACCCGACTCTCTGCTGATGAAATAAACTGGTATCCTCGATAAAGTCTGTGCTGGCCTCAGTTTTCACTTTGCAGAAAAATCACTACAAATGGCTCCCCTTACCTTGGTGGTTTTAGACATAACCACTTAGTGGGGGGAAAAAAGCTCATGTTGAAAAGTAAGGTTCAGACCTGAGTAAAGAGACAACCCAACAGATGAAATGAATTTTTCAAAGGATTGAATTTATTAATGTCAATTCAGAGCAAACTGGTGAAGATGACAGTGTTCAAAACCTAATGGATCCACCGTGGGAACAGGCAAGGGTAGAGAATGGTAGACACAGTGCTGAAGATCAGGGAATTATCAGGAAGACTGGGAAGATGCATTCTGTAAGAAATAAGAAGGAACAACAATAATCTGGAAAAATCTCAAGAAGGCATGAGCAAACTTGGTTGTTGGTTGGTTGGTCCCTTTTGTTGTTTTTGAACAGGGCCACCAAACTTGTGGTCCAAATTCATTTATTCATTCATCTTCATCCTCTTATCCATTGAGAGGATGAGAGGATGGGTGGCAGGGTGGCAGTCGAGGAGACTGCCACCCAAATCACACTGCTCCATACTGTTAGCCTTCGAGTGGGTGGTGAGGCCTGTGGAAGCTATGTGGGTCAGGATGGTGCTGTCCTCAGAGCACCTCAGTAGCAACATGGCAGCTGGTAGATTAGAACTTAAAGCCATGCAGACCCAAATCTATTCCCTTGAACATAGGTCACCACTGCTGCCCACTGTGTCCAAATAATGCTATTAAGTTATATTATGAACTTCTGCCATTTCCCCAACAGGTGACGTATACAAGACTAAAAGCATAATAGTCTTTGTGCATAACTTTTAGATGCCATCCTTCTGCTCCTGTCCACCCTGACCTACAAGGCATAGAAGAGAAACAGTGTAAAAAACCTAAGGGAAAACAATATATTAAGAGAAAGGTTCTCTAAACACCCTCACAAACATATTTAACCCTGGTGTTGTCCTCTGGGTCTATTTGCTCCTGTACTGCACAGCCTGTGCCAACTTTTCCTCATACTCTGATTCTGAGACTAAATGCTGCAAGGGCTCTGGGTGTATATAAATACTAAGAAAAACAAGAGGGTTAAAGAGGGAATTGACACATCAACCAAATCTTTTAGTAGCTGGTTCAATAGTGTAGTGCCGGGGTCATTAAGTGGTGCCTCTAGGCACTTGGTGGCCCCCATGGACCACCTCTGGTAAAAATAGAGCTACTAACTGTTACTGTGCTTATTAAATTATTACTATATGTTCCAGAACTGTTTAGTATTGTTCAGGTAGTCTGTATAAAACAAGTAGCTCATTGTATTTTTAAGTGTCCTTGAAGTAGCTCACAGTTTCAAAGCGGTTAGTGACCCCTAGTGTAATAGGGAGCACACCTGCCTTGCCAGCACAGAGTGGTGGTTTAAATCCCAGAGGTCCCTCATACTCTAATAACTGCCATGTAGCAGCTTGCAGATTGCGAGTCTGTGTTGGTTGCAAAAACTCACGCTGTGAATTTCCTCATTAAAAAAAGTTCAACTGTTAATGTTATTATTATTAAAGTGACATTGGGATTTTAAAGCCCGTACAAGTACTGTAGATAAAGGATTTCAATACTCCCAGAATCATGCATGCCTTGCAAAACACAATATGGTGCATTGATGCATGATTTATAATAAATTATTGCATTGTCATTTCTCTATGTGTACCAGAAGATGAGCAGGAATGTTATCCAAAATAAAATTCCAAAAAGATTACCGTGAATAAAAATAAGGAAAACACAACTCCTTATTCATGCATTTAGAAGACACTTTTTTTCAGAAGTGACATACAGAAGAAGAATAACCTTATCAATATTGTGGGAATCAAACCTGGACTCTCTGTCTGCTTGGTCTGCTACTAAATGGGGCATGGGAAAACCAAGGCCCGTGGGCAGCAATCGTCTGCCAAACTCTTTGGAATTCCTCCATTCATTGATTCATTCATTCATCTTCATCCACTTCTGCGGTGTGTCACAGATCACACTGCTCCATACTGTCAGCCTTCCTGTGGGTGGTGAACCCACTGAAAGGTAGGTGGGTCGGGATGGTCCTATAAACAGAGTACCACAGTGGCACAGTTGGATTAGAACCTAAAGCATTTTAAGACCCAAGCCCACTTCCTAAACCCCTTTGCTCAATTGTTTAATTTGTTTTATTAATTTATACTATCTTTAAACTTCTGTCTTTTCCCTGCAAAGCTTGTACTTTTATTGACCTGCACAGCAAAAAGTTTCCCAGTGCCTATGCTAAATGACTAAATGGCCTTGAGTTCATCTTCGCCCCAGTTTTTGGGAATTAACTAAAATCTGTTCACTAGATTTGACATTAACATTAACGTGATGTATGGACTAGAGACCAATAGATAGAAGACAGGAGGCAGAGCTGGCGGTTGCAGAGTTAAAGGTGATGAGATTCCTTTTAGGAGTTACAAGCATAGACAGGATCAGGAATGAGGTGATTAGAGGGACAACACAGACAGGAGGGTTTTAAGAAAAAGCTAGAGAAGCCAGATTGAGATGGTTTGGACATGTTCAGAGGTGGGACAGAGGATACATAGGTAGAAGAATGATCCTGGTGATGGAGCTACCAGGTAGGAGACGAAGAGGAGATTGATAGATGCAGTTAGGGAGGACATGGAGGAGACAAGGAAGTCTTTTGAAGCACATGTTACAGCTACTGTTACATAGTAGAGGTAATTTCTATTTTTTTAACCATAGGCTAATGTAAAAACACACACTATTGCTGTGAATGAGTGTGCAGTAGTAGTATTCATCAAATCCTCCATTGAACAGAAATGTACCTTTCTTTCTTCAATCTTATTTTGAAACATTCATTCTGGATAATTTAACCTAATATTTTGAAGCAGCTGTTCACCTGGAAACATGAACAATCTCAAACCTGTGACTCCCAGTCACAGAGACTTATAAACGACATCCTGTCTGCACCTGTGTGACATCACCTAAAGCTGTTCTGGTCACGGTCACTTGGGTTTGTGCATTCACACTGCAAATGTTGTGTCAAATGCTGGGAAATAAAGCAGCAAAGTTTGCCGGTGAAGCAGGTGTTTTCCCTCATTACTTCCTGACAATACCCCATCTGGTGTTGATAGGAGATGCTGCCACCGGCCCCCTGCCAATTGTGGAAATAACACTAACACAGAAGCTGACAAGTAAAAAATGGAGGAGAAAAACTGAAAGAGGGTGTGGGGCTTAATAATTCTACCTGAAAGTCAATGACACGGAATTGGAATACAACCATAAAAAATTCGAGGAAGCTAAGGGAGAATTTGTCAATACAGATGATATCCAAAAAGGGTTTAGTTGTAGGCAACAGGGTTATCATGGTTGACGAAAACTAACAATCACTGAAAAAAACTCTTCGTTAACTGAAACTAACTATAACGATCATTAAATTAAAAAAACTATAACTAACTAAAACGAAAATGTGTCCTAACAAAACTAACTGAGACGAACTGAAATTAGAAATGAACAACCCTTCGTGTTCGTCTTTGTTCGAACCTCGCAGAAAAACTAAAACTAATTAAAACTAAACTAAAACTAAACACTTTGGACAAAACTAAAAAAACTAAGACTAAATTAGTTGCTTTTACGAATAACTAAAACTAACTAAAACTAATGTGCTAAAAGGCAAAACTAACTAAAACTAAACTACACTGAAAAATCCAAAACTATTGTAACCCTGGTAGGCAACTGGACTTCTTGGAGTTGAAAGACATTTCATTCCTCGACGGAGGAACTTCATCTGTTTCTGGTTGATGTCACACGGAACTCTAGTAGTTCTACTCCTCTAGACCATAGGCGTAGCCACGAGTGGGCCAGGGCCCACCCACTTGTCAGTCAGGCCCACCCAATCCAATGAGAGGGTTGATCAAACTTGGCTAAATTACTTTGGGGTTGGCCCACCCTAACTTTTCCAGGGCCCACCCATTTTAAGGGGTCTGGCTACGCCCCTGCTCTAGACCACTCCCTTTACCACTGGACAAAGGTGTAAGGAGTTGTTTTGGTCAAACCTTTTTAGAAAGAAATTGCTCCTGATGTGTAATAAGCAGTTTGCTTGTCACATGTCCAGATGTGAAAACTGCTCTTGGATTGATGAGCAGTTAAACTTCCTGGGATGGGATCTCAAGGCAGAATGGGACACCTTTTTGGATATCATGACCTGGATGAATGAGAATCTTTACAGAAATACAGATGATGGCATGGCAAACAAATTATTACCCCCCTCTACAGCTTGAAGTCAACGGACCTGCGTGGCTGGAGGGGTTTGATCATACAGCAGCACAAAGACACACTTCACACCAAGGGCGTGCTCTGCTAATTCATATCTAACGGGGGCGCCAAAGATACAGTTTAAAAAAAACGCTATCAAGCCTCCGAGTCAAACACGTCCACGCTGAAATACCGCACAGTGAGATGGGAACCATAGATTTGAATCGAGTAAATACAATTATGTAGAAACTTTGGCTACAGGAAGAGAGAGAATTCAAAGAACCAGGGTCTGATAGATGATTGGGTTACAATCATGAGCACAATTCCCAGATCATCTGGGGCACAAGTTTCACATCCACCACCATTTCAAACTTTAAGCAGCAAATGAACCGAATTTTCAAAAGTCTTCCTACTAATACTTAATGATAGTTTTAAAAAATATATTCCGAACACTAACAACAACTGTAGTTTATTTTAGCATCCCCTCAACCCAAAGGGTTCCAAATTCCAAATTGTTTATTAATGACAACATATAAAAACAGATTGCATTAAGCAGTTGTTTTTTTTTTCACATTTCTTGACCATTTGCTTAACATACAGTAAATAAATAACAGTACGGTGAGGGAGATTTTGCTATGATATGAGTTTAATGATCTGTTCTTTATGATATAATCAAATAAATAAAGATTGCCTAAAATACCTCCTCCTTCTCTTGTCTGTTTTCAGGGATTGTCACAGCAAATCATTGTTTTCTTAAAAATAAATCTTAAACCAACATTATGAGTCCTATAATATTGCTGAGTCTTAAAAAGTTGTCATGGACAAGGCCAGGTTGACCCTGGAATAATATTTTTTTTGCCAGTGACGTCACAGACTGCGTTGAAAATCAATAATGAATAAAATAGTCTCTCATGCTACTTTTTAAAATAACTTTCACAATAAAAAAAAAAGAAAATCTCAAAATGTCCAGCAAAAGAAAAGTTCACTTAAGTGTTCACAGCACATGAAAAAGTACTCAAAAACTTTTCAGGTGTCAAGAACTGCAGTGACATGTACCATCGATAAAGACATATCATATAGAGATACAAATGGTGCTTCAAGACTGTGGAACCAGTTGGAGGTTAGTCCAGGTCCTAAAAATATCAGGAATGAATAACCTTGTCTTAAATGTAGGTGTCAAATAACAGCTTAAGAGACACTTTCAAGTCCAGCTAATCTCTGCTTTGGGCTGTGTGTCTTAATTATGATTTTGCCTTGCCGCCCTTCTAGGGGACGGACATATTTTAATCTCCTTTCTTGAATTGAAATACTTTGAGTACCTGGTAGTACCTATTTATTCATTAAATTTCATCTGCTTATCCTTTAACAGGAATGCCACCCAAATCACACAGCCTAAACTGCGAGCCTTACTGTAAGTGATGAGCCCACTGGAAGTTATTCTGTGTGGGTTGGGTATATGCTGAGAGCACCTCAGTTGCCTAAATCTAACCTAAATCTGCTTTCTTAACCGCTAGGCCACGGGTGCTGCCCACTGTGTCCAAATTATGTTAAAAAATTATATTATCAATTAACTTCTGCCTTTACCCTGCATTCCCACAAAAATGATGTATGTGGGTTGGGACGGTGCTTTGCTGAGTGGCAACATCCCAGCTTGTGGATTCAAACCTAATGCCCTCAGGCCCCAAGAATGCCCCCTTAACGGCTAGGACACTGCCCTAATAATTTATTGTGCTGTATTAACCAATGTATGAGTTGTTCTCCCACGAGATTAAATATGTGGCCTGCTCGGCTTCCCTCTAGTGGCTGTAGAATTTTTTTAAGCGTGACTAAAGACAGTACTCAAGAAGGCCTCTTGTGCCCCTGCACAGGGCCTACATCGCTACTTGAGACGCAGTAGTTTAGGACAACTTGGAGAGCAAGTGGAGACCGGAAACGTATCACCTGTTTTAATATTTAAACAATGAAAAACTATTCTGAAAAATGCATTGGGCTCACAAAAGATTTGCTAATGGTTATTGCATGTTCCAGTTCATGGTTAACCTTGATTGGAATGTGCTACACACTTACTGCTCATTTACATGCAAGTGAATAGGCGTCATTTTCCAGGCACAAACTAATCTGCACACCTTTCTTCCATTACCTTTCACGAACGACTTGAAAAGACAATGAGTGATTGCGGCATTGTTGGCTCTTCTGTATGTAAACATCTGCTTCATTTTCTTGGTCTTAATCATCCCGCCATACACACAAACTGTCGGCTTCACGGAGCAGAAATTGAAATAAATTGACTTGTGGCGTGGGTAAATTAATGTTACTTATCAATCACGTTTAGAGTGAATCGAGCGCAATTAAATGAAGGAGATGCGGAACCTTCCACTCATCCGCTCACTCTCTCGTTCTCTCCAAAGACCCGCCCCTTATTGACAGCAGCACCTCCCCTCCACCTGCTCTGCGCCCCCACCATTGGTCAGACTGACGCACAAAGGTCCGCCCCTATTGGCAAAGCCTTTGAATACATTTACAATGTAAAGAAACCAAGAAAAACCGGCTAAGCCGTGATATTCCTACACTCAGTACAGGAGAAAGTGGGTGTGTGTGGGAGAGAACAGGGGGAACGTCAGAAGCGCTCCGAAACAGAAGCACAACACACGCGGACACTGACACACACTGAGTCACAGCAGAGAAGCAGTCGGAGAGTGAACCTGGAGGTTCACGTCACCGTGATTTGCGCACGGAAGAGGAATAACTGAACGAAAAGACAGCAGAGCGGGGAATATCAGCGACAGCAGCGATGGCTCTGGCGACCGTGTGGAAGTGCTGCGTCCCTCTCGCCGTCATCACAGTCGCCTGCCTGATGCGCACCGGTAAGACTGCGTGAAAGAGTGTGTGATGAGAATACGACAGACGCGGTGCTGCAATGTCATTGCAAGTTTGCCTTAAGTCATTTGCGAAAACGTCATAATTGACAATGGGTCGAGTCCAGCTGTCAGGTAAGGAGGTGAGGGGGAGAAGTAGAAGCAGGCGCCCAAGGAGGTGTTGAGGAGGAGAGCGCGGCGGGACAGTATTGTAGCACGTGCAAACGTTTCAGTTTACAAACGACCTGCTACGGAGTGTTGTTGCTGTTTACTGCTGCCCTGCTGTTTTATCTCAGAGTAGTTAAACATCTTTGTGTGATTGAAGTCCCCTCCCCCCGAGCAGCGCAGCCGACCCATTGACAAAATAAATCACACCGACTGTATGGTTGCAAAACATTTCAGGACGTTGTAGAAAAAAAAAAATTCAGCAAGATCAACTTATTATGAGTGCACGAACACTGTATCATCCGTATCACTGCACCGCCTCCAGGTGACCTGTGTCAGTATGTGTATACTGGTCACACACACATGATCCCATCTGTGTGTACTGAGCTCTTGACAGCGGCTGAGATCACATAACAAATGCCCACAGTGGTAAGGAGTCAGCAGCGCTGTCTGCCAGTGTTTTCATATTCTCCAGGAGTGAAAGCACCTTTGAGACTTCACCTTATCACATACAATAACATCAAGCCGTCCAACACAAAGCATTCTAATACAGCAGCACCTGCTCTTCCTCACTCTCTTCGGATGTGTCACACCCACAACCCCTCACTGATCATTCCAGTCCAGGCTTATTTATCATCTCACAAATTAATGAACCCTTTGCAAATTTAGCAAAAAAAAAGTGAAAACCAAAGCATTGTGCAGCACAATTATGTGTGAATCTAATCTTACACAATGTTTTGTTGAGATGATTTTCAATTATGCAATAAGCAATAGTTATTATTTTAGAATATATTTAGATCATATTCTGAATTTATTTCTTTCGCACTTTGCTCTTACCATGTCATCATCTTCCTCTAAATGTCATACCTGGTTCATGACTCAACTTTACAATCATCTGATAGTAGAATATTTATTAAATTTCCTGTGAAGCATCCACTTAGAACCTCTAACACCATTCCATTGTTGTGTGTAATGCGCTTTTGGTGCATGTGTGGGGAGTTTAACTGCAGACCCTGCAACTGATTAATTCCAAAGCCTCCATAACTCTTACCAAACCATGAAAATAATTAGACAACATTCATTGATGCCGCCTCACCGCTCGTTTGGTTTGCAGCCATATTTTTATAGCGCCTCACGCAATGGAAAGGCCAAGTGCTACTGTAGGTCAGACGTTGTTACAGTCAGACCTGTGCTCTGCTGTGTCGTGCTTTTTGAGGTGATCCTGTTGTTTGTTTGTTTGTTTTTTGTAATGCAAAAACCTTGTTTCTTTGGTCTATAATGACTCTCCCGGCTGATCCTGCTCCAACCTCGGGATGGCCTCTATTGATTTCCTCCTATGGTTCATTTGTATTCATGGATGTGTAGGTGTTCATATGTTGGGTAACCTGGAGTGCTGTAGAAGAAGCGTTTTTGTGTTGGCCTATTATTATAAATATTCTTGTATTTTGTAGCCTGTGTGTGGATGTCTGTGTGCGCTACCTCGTGCGCTGCTTGGAGCTCCTGGTTTTTGCCTACAGCGCCTGGTTTCTGCCTAAGCTGAAGGCGGCCTGTGCTGTTGGCTGCTCACTGATCACTGTCATTAATCTCGCCACTGACAGGGGCCAAGGGGTGGAGAAGTGTAGCAGGCAGCGAGTGGTTGGGGGAGAAGGCATTAAAAGGGGTATTTCATTTGTTTTTTGCTTGTATGACTCTGGCACATAACAATAAATGTTGTATGGAGGTTCTACCGTTCAGGAGCCAATTGGGATGAAAGAGGAAATGATTTTTGTCATATTGGGTAATTGCTTGACAAATCAAATAAAACCCGGAAACACATGTATATGTAATATGAAAATTGCTTTAGTATAATGTCCACGCCATGTTTATTACAGGACAATCACACCAATAGTTTACACTGTCCAATTAACAAAATTACTGATCCAGAATTTTTTTCGGCCTGTTATAGGAATCAGCCAACATAATCAATAAGATTGTGTGCATGCAGACTCTATTCATAATAACTCATTTGTGATTTTGGGAATCATGTATGCTAGAAATTTCCAACCACTGGTCCAGGGGACTGGTACCAGACTGTAGATCATTTGTTACTGGGCCACAGTGGAAAAATTGCCCTTCAGTTTCACAAATTCAGTTGATTGAAAAAGTGCGCAGTTGTATCCTTTAATTTTTTTTCATTTAAAGATAACCTGACAAAACCCAATAACCTAAAAATAAACTAAAAATATACAAACTCTGATACTAACAGAATAACGTCTAAAATATGTTTAATTTTGAGAATTTGTGTTTGTGTTACAGTCTGTAGAAAAGGTTAAAATAGGCCCAAGGGACGAAAAGTTTGGGGACGTTTGATTTATATGACTTGCCCATTCCTATGACCACTGGTGAAAGTGAAGACCACTTTTCCACTGTATCCCATGAGTATAGAAGTCTTCTAACATGTGTTTTACTCTGCCAAAATGATTTCAAAACATTTGGTGTAGAATGTGACAAAAAGTAAAGAACAGCTTTAATTATACAAGAAGATGGACAGATTCATTCGCCAGAAAAGACAGATGAGCTCACAGATAGAATAAGAGGATGTTGTACTGACGGCAAGCCCGGGAGTCTATGCCCTCCTTTGTCAAATGAGGAGAGATGGAGAGAATGCGAAATGCAAAGGAAGGATGGAGGGAAGAAGAGTGGAGAAGGAGAGAAGAAAGGCTGAAAGACTTCATAGTGTGTCTGACAGGCAGGCCTGAGGGACAAGCACGCACTGCACTCACACACCGAATGTGTTTACGTGCCGAGTGCACGGCTCAGAGGGGGTGGCTAATCCATGTCAGTTGCGGGGGCCAACCAACACCTTCTACATACAGTTAAAATGATGTTAACTCTGCCGCCTGACCGTAATCCTCACCACACATCCTTTCATCACGTATGTTTCACCACCCCTGATAGCCCCCCCCATGCCTCCATTACAACTGCCTTATCGCTGTGTACATTAAATCACCACCGTTTGTTTAGCTGAATGTGTGCAATGAGAGTCATCCGTTTAAGCTTGTTTGCCATCATTCTATTCGGACTTTGGCTGCGGGCTCTGCATGGCAGTTGAAAAACAGCAGCAGTCGGGTGCACTTGTGGGAGGAGATTTGAATACCAATTACGGCTGGTATATGTGTGCGGACAAGCACAAACAGATACACACTGGCACGACACGCGGAGACACACACCAAAACCTATGCATAAATCAACGTCAGTGTGAGTCACAAAGGGAAAACCTGGTGTGTAAACACAAACATCAAGGAAAATGCTGCGTGTACAAAAAGTGGGTGCACATGAACGCACTCTTAGGTGCTGAAACACAAACGCACCTACACGAGGGACTTATGTTGAAGACAGAGTTTCTCTTAAACAAGGGACTGTGCTTCTTTTGACTGTAATTGCAGTTTAGGATGCTTGTCAGATGTAGTTTTGTTCACCCACTAGTTAAATTTGTTTTTTTGCACCTTAAGAGTCTGCATTATCATATACACAGTCAGTTCATAGGATTCAGGTCTGGTAGTTTGATAGTATATTTTTTTCCTAGGGTTAAAGGTAAAAGGTTAAGGAAAATGATGCTTGCTTCCTTGCCTTTTTGTCATTCTTAATTGTGAAAAACATTTAAGAATTCCACTTATGTTCTGCGCTAGATGGCTTCACCCATGTTAATGCAGGGATCGTTTCATCTCACTCTGACATCTCCGTACTACACAATCATTGAAAAGATAGTTGCATCAAGCTTCGGCAAAAAGATTTTGGTTCCTGAGCATTAACATGGTTTAACACATGATCACACTGGACCAATCCAGTAGCTTATTGATAATGACAGTCCAACAACAAGGCTGCTAAATGGTTTTACTTAACGTTACCAATACAGAGGAATTCTTTATTTTTAAAGTCCCCATGCGACAGTCTCATAAAATCCTTTTGGATCGTTTGGTCAGACTTGTTATCGGATTATTGTCTCATACCCATATTTCCATTACTGTAACTTTCACTTTCAAATGGTTGGATTTTTTTTGTGTTCTTTTGTATTGCAGCTGAAACCGACTCACGTAAATAGACATAATATTGTGCCTGATACATGCCTCTCTCAGGGAAACTAAAATGGAAAACAGTACTGAAAAAAACTGTGTGTGGGCAGATGAGGTACAATATATGTTGAATTATCTGTCAGTCATTGGCCTGACTTTCTTGGAATTACAGTATATCATACTGTGTTGATAGAATATATATATATATATATATATATGTATACATACATATAAGCAGATTCAGAATTTAACGGTAAAATCAATTAATGTTTTCCGTTATATATACACATGAGAATTTTTATTTCGTTATTACCGAAAGGCTGTTAGAAGTCCATCCCTTTTGGCCAGGAAATGTAATCAGATCTTAAAATAACTTAACTCCTTCCTCTTAACCCCACTATCTCTTGGCTGACTTTGTAAATTTTAGCCAAATACACAATCTGATTTTAATATTATGTTCCGATCTTATGCATTTTCTCGTCTTTTGTGGGACTCAATAAATGGACAGTTCAGACTTGGCAGAGGCTTGCCTGTCAACTGAAGAAAAGTGTTTTTTTTTTTTTTTTTTCAATGTGCTACCCTGCTGCACTCATGCACAGTCTTTTTGATCAACTGATGGGTGGATCATAAAAGCTTCCGTCAGAGTGGCCTGCATTTTCAGCTGAACAACTGCCTCTGCATAGGCTCCATAAACAAATTGGACCGTGTCACTTCCTATGAAGGGACAATTGAAAGAGTAAGAGAGCTTAGTGAGGGCTGGTTTTATACTCCTTCAGGTTTTTATAGGTCCATTACTCAGTGGCAGAAGAAGCTCCTGGACTCACCATTTTGCAGTGGTGATGTATTTTACAGTGATTATTTGGTCATCTGCTTCAAGTCACTATAATCCATAACTTGTGTTGTTTCACTGGGTGTCTGCATCTTAATTAACTTCCCAGCATAATTAACTTGGTCCAGAGGGGTTTAATACTAACATACCCTTAAAAAGTACCATAATTTTTCCACTGTTAAGTTCCTCTGCCAAAAAAATAAGTAAGAAGTAAAGAAGACAAAACATATATAAGTCAGACGTGTTTTTTACATCTCCGCACTAGTTCTGGTGCCCACGGAAGCAGATACTAGTACACAAGCCTAGAATGCCTTTTAGTTGGTCTCCATGTAAAAATAACACATGTGAATTTATATATTTTTAATTCACAAGTCACACCTGGGTACAAGTCGCAAATCCATACAAGGTATTACAAAAAAAGGAAATCATAGCTGTGAAAATATGGTTATGGGATATAAAATAAGTGGTTCTTTGGTCCAGAGAAAATGTCATTTGTGTAAAACTCCAGGGTTCACTTCCGGGGCAAGTTTGAATCCTGGTAGGGAAGTAAGCTTCTCGTGAAATCCTGGAATGAAGTTCAAGAGGGGTTGGTACGGTGCAGTGTGAGTTGGAAGGCGGTTGTGGAGCCTGCTGCCCTATGTGATCTGTTAAAGGATAAGCAGTTAAAGATAGATGGATGGGAAGTTAGATGAGTCACCATCCTACTTGTGCAGGGCTACATTACATGACAAGGTCTTTCCCGGTAAGTGGTGACATCCTGTTTGTGTTCTAAATGTAACTTCCGTCAGTTTCATTTTTACAAAAAGAGGGATTTTTTTGGAAAGTGCAAGAGAAAAGATAGCATCCGCTAATTGAAGACTCATGTCTCATTTGACCGTTTCTTTGTCTATTAGTACAACTTTAGCCTGTCTAATCAGGCCAGTGCTAATGTAGAAACAAACTTTATGGCTGCCACCTCATCTACTTCCCATTACTATTCCCTGGACAGTACAGTTTATGATTATCATAATGGTAATCTTTGTTGTCCTTTGTGTCTTTCTTCTTTCTCAGAGAACAGCTGGCATTTTTCCAACTGTGCGACTAAGTTTTTTTTTTTTATTATGCATCGGATGCCAAGGACATAACTTGCATTTGCTGCCTTGCAAAGCCTGCCAATCAATCAAGTGCTCTGTAGCTCTCGCTGATCTGATTGGTTTGCTAAAAAGCGGAAATGTATAGACCTGTATTTCCCTTGGTCTTGTGTCCACTGAACAAATTACTTTTGCCTTTCTTAATATGTCTTGGCTGTTCGAATGTCATGAAATTACCGGACCCTACTTCTGCATTGCAAAGCACAGTCACTGTACATAGTCACTGTACGTTTAAAAGGATGGGTTCCTAACTGTCAAAAACATTAAAGTAAGAGTCAATAGGTCAGCATTCTTGACCTATGCAATCGTTTCCATGACTACGAGTCAATGTTTATTACTCCTTTTTGGCTTGGGGCCCATTAAACCTACTGTGGCTGCTGTGATACCTGTCTTTGCAACTGTCTTTGCAGTGCAGCGCTAACATGGCCAGACAGCGACCTCCAGTAACGCTGGTAACCAAGGTGATTATCCCCGCTCAGACTCAGAAACGGAGCCCACACCAGCTGTGACCAGATAGCACAGACTGATTGAGCTGAAAAGGCCAAATGCCAAAAATTGAAAGGCTGGAATTTTTTACTGCCAGCTCAGAGGTTAACACACACTTCTCATCTGGAAGACAATGTAGATTATGTTTTTATAGCACAGACAAGAAGAGGGCGAGCCGGACGAGGACAGCTGATAATGAAGGGGCTGTCGAGGAATGAGTAGGATCAGTACAAACACCCAGAATCAGGTGTGCTGTCAGGTCTGGTCTAAGACATTGCCAAGAAGACCACATTTCCTTGTACCCATGGGGGGGGGTTGTGCATTCAGTAGTGGCCACCTGATGAAGAGTGACCAGGCTTAGCCAGGTCACTGAGGGACTGATAAGGTCAGCTAGGTAGAGTAAAAGACAGAAAGATGGGGTGTGATTGCTGGCTACAGAGTGTATCAAAGAGTGATGGAAGAGAGCAGAGGGGAGGTGAAGTGCCAGGGGCCTGTGTTACAGACCAGTGAAGCAAGGAGGAGCTGAGAAGAGGAGAGAGTCAGGCAGAGATGACTCCAACAAATGATTGAATGATTGTGGGATTTCACCTCCAAAATGGAGGCCTGCACATATAAAAAAGTTGAGAGTGAGGAGGAGAAGCATGAACCACTGCTGAAGCAAATGACAGATTAAGAAGGCCAAAAACATTGAATCAAGGCTGTCCGTGCCACTCCAATTTTGTTCAATGAGGCATAAAATGTAGTTCTCTCCTTCCACACCAGATTGAAGCTGCCCACATGGCACATGTACTTGTACTGAAACTTCTTCTGGTTTTAAAATAATGATAATAACTATGATAATAATAATAGTCATCACATGTTTCTCATAAAACATAGAATTTAATTTACTCATTACATTTACACAATAAACATCACACTTCTTCTGAATAAATAAAATTTAAACACAAATACTACAAATGTTTAAGGGTGTAAACACAGACCATAATCATGATTTGTTGAAAGTCCATTTTTGCTACGCACAAAATGCAAGTTAAATCAGGGTCACAGGCTCTGCTACCAAGGTGAGGTTGCTGAGGCCAGTTTTATGTCACAGGTTATATAGTATGAAAAGACTGAGCCCAAGGGACAAGGACAAATATTTCAAAGAAGACTTGTGTTTCAAGATGGGCTGTTCAATCTCTTTTCAAGAGGCATGAATAAATGTGCCACTTGCTACATACAATGCTGGGCCAAGAAAAGAGCATATCGGATAAAAGACACATCAAGTGTTCTTTTGATATGGTTGAATGGGTAGGACAGAAGTGGCATTCATGGAAGATTTGAAGCTGAACTAGTGGTTGTCAACACCTGCTGTGGATGCTTTTCTGGCCTGTACCCACTATTCGGACTCGACATGTAATATAATTTACAATTCTATATTTTGGATTTGATTCTTTTCAATTTTTTGATGTTTCCCCAAAACCGAAATTCTATTGAGAATCTGATCATGTGTATTTTCTTATCCATGCAAACCACTGTATGAGTTCCTGCCAAAAAGTGACTGCACACTTGTTTATTGTTCAAGCATTAGTGCAACAGCACACTTCTTTCAAGTGTGCCATTTTCCACTGGAAGCCTTAGATGCCCCCCTCAACACCTCCATGCACCCCTGGCTACAACCCCCCCTGCATGGTTCTGCCCCACCATTTGAAAAGACTATCCTAGGCAGTCATTGTTAACAAAAACTGGCTTGCAGCATACTCTACTCTCACTAATTAATTGAGGTTATATGCTAATAAGAGCTAATGAAAAAAAAAAATGAAAAAAAAAAATAAATAAATGGAAGTAACTTTACTATACACTAGTGATAGGTCCAGCAACACTGACGCGTCGAGCTAATGCAGTGAAACACTGTGTTGGTGCACGTACCGCTTTTAGAAAGTCACGTGACCAATAAGTGACGGGTCGGGCAACACTGACGCGTCGACGCATGCGTCGAGCATGTTGCTTTAGATAGTCACGTGACCGATACAGGAACTGCTTCGAACTGTCATGAACGCGCCAAACTGTGTCTGTAAGGTCGCACATCTGTCAAGAGGATGTATCGGCCACAACAAAGAATCTCCGATGTTATTCCATTTCATCATTGAATTATGGCGCAGCCTCCAGGAAAATGAAAGGTTTCTGCCATTTTGATCTCATAATCAGAAAACAAATGTATATGTTGTTTGACAAACTTTACCAGTTGTCCTTCCAATTTCTCTGTATCCCAGCCTCATCTGTGCCCTGTGTGAGCGGGTGTTACAGATTTCTGCAGTTAAAAAAAAAAAAACATCGAGATGTAGGAGAAACTTATTTTTTTCATGCCAAAACCGGACAAAATACATTATTATATATACTAGGACGTCATAGGAGTGTCAGTTGAGTCTGTCAACAAGGTTGCCTGTAGGGATTTATAAGGTCCAGCAGGTGTCAGTATTCAGTGACACAGTATCGATACAGTTTTGCAATGTGTCGTAACGCTTCACGAGGCCTCATCGACCCATCACTACTATACACCAGTGGTTCTTAACCTCGTTGGAGCTACAGAACCACACCAGTTCCATATGCACATTCACCGAACCCTACTTAACTAGAGTCAGTCGGTGTCTTGACCTCCACGGTGTCTTCACCTCCGCGGCAGAGGCTCCACCGAACCCTTGAGACTAGGGTTCAATCGTAACCAGGTTAAGAACCACTGCTATAAACACACCTGCTATGCCCTAATATAAGAAATGTTTGAATGATAGTAGTGGCATGGGTGAGAAAGAAAGCCTGTGATACCCATAACAAAAACAAATGACCATTTCAGAGAGACAATGTGTGATGATTGATGAGGCCCTAGTACCGACACGTACACTCACAGTGTTGAAATTGTTTATTTTTTGCAGTTGATGAACAGTCCTCCCACTTTTAGCTTAGCCACATAGTGCTGTGTCTCAGGGATTTAAACACCCACGCACATATATAACGCCATAAATTCCTTTTTGTATCTTTGCTATTGATAGATTTGCTTTGATGAGATTGTTGGATGCAGGGAAATTACCAGTCAAAGCGTTGCTCCTTCTATGGGGAAATCAGATGAAAATTGTCAGTAGGGGACACAACAACACTGAAGAGGTCTCAGTTGAGTTTTCTATCTCAGAAAACTCCAAATCTCTCTACCTTGAGTGACAAATTCATTTTTAGCTACAACCACGTTTTGCATACACAAAGGGGTTGTGTAGATTGCTTTGGTTTCAGAAGACCCACGATGTCATTGTTAATATGCAGTCACACCTCAATTATGTTATCTTACGTTTAGAAAGTCACAAAGTGTAGGGAAAAATAAAGTTTTGAAGTATTTTTTTCAAAGTAAAGCACAAATGGCAATGGTTACAAGAGCTACATGTCCAAATGTATAAGTAAATACTGCTGTTTGGTAATACTGTCAGTTACGAGTTACAAAATGTACTGGTGTTCAGCTGGGAATTCATGTCTGCCGTACATGTAGACACATAGTAATATCAATATCACACTCAGAATACATTTAGTGAATGATGGCATGTAAAGAAATCTCCAGTACTTTCAGATGTGATGAGGAAAGACAAGAGCAGCCATTGGAACAAAGACTTGTGTAGATTTTGTCGGGGGGAACGTCTGCACAAGTCCAGTAACAACGGCTTTGGTGAACAAAACCGCCTCATCAGCCAATCACCATTATTCTTCAGTAAATCCTCTTGTTTCCTAAAACCATGTTTCCGTCTCATTGCAACATTTTGTTATTACAGGGTTAGGATCAGGGTTACATAAATCTGCAGTTTTCAATAACGCATTGTTCAACACTTGTTGCATTCTTTCACATCCACCCATAAAACAGCAACCTGTAGGTACGCATGTATGCAGGATGTGAACTTCATGTGAAGACTACTTGGTTTTCACATAATTAGATGTTTTCCAGTGACTCCACTTGCAGCTGTCGTTAGTCCCGTACATTTCCACTTTCTTCGTTGTGGGGGAAGTGGTAAAAGTGGGCGTGGCAATGTCCAGCAACAGTTTTTTTTGTGCAAAGCAACTTTGGTTCACAGGGCACCGCAATTTTTTTTACGACATACATTTCGTTGTTGATACAATTGAACTTGGTCCTGAAAAAGGTCTTACACAACCTTGATACATGAAGACCCTGGTTTTTATGACAAGATGCATGTGTCATCCTCCAGTACTCTATGCTTGTGCGGCAGAACTAGGAGATACCCTGGTTCTACCTGAGTAAGCTCTATGTAAAAGGATTTTTCAAAAGAAGGTTATAAATCTACCTTTAAATATACAGAGCCCACACTGGCTGCTCAGAACACGGCTGTTGAACAAGTGTGTAAAGAATGTGGCTTTGTTCAATCAAAGTGTGCTACTAAGACAAACAAGGAACCACATTCTCATAAAAGTAGCATAATATCCCTTTGGATCACTTGGTGCCAAAATTGTGAAGCTTGCATACTGACAACCCAACAATACGAGGCAATTTATTCATCCATTGCGGCGTTGAAGTGTTGAAGCAGTTAACTAAAATGCCTCAAGTGTGTTTCTTTGCATCCTGATTTAGGATATTTAGGATTTCTTTTTTGGCTGGAAGCATTATCCTGCCCGACTGCATTTTTTTCCAGATCACAGAAAAAGAATCGAGTGGTACATCTTGGCAAAATGCAAGCAAGAAGAGCAATTGATCAAACCTCTATTGCCCAGTCTCGTCTGGAAGAGTGCCATGTGATTGTTGACACAGCTACTAAAAACATGGCAGCTTATGTTATTCTCCTCTGATGCACTCCCAAACTCCCTGTGGTTCGTGTCTATCTGTGTTTTCTCTTATTCATTTCGTGGACCTGAGACAAGAGACTCAACATTAGGAGAAGAAAGCTTTCCTCCACTTCATTATCAAACCGTAAACAGCCATTAATTAGACGCAATTAATTAGCTGAACATGAAAACAGCTCTTGTGTACTTGGCTCCTTTCAAAAAACAGTGAGCATGTGTGGGCAAGAGTAGGAGTGAGGCAGAGCAAATGGGGTTCTTAGTGGGATGGACAAAGCAAGACAAAAGATTGTAAAAAAAATGAAGGAGAAAAGACCTGCGGTCTTGCTTAATGTTCTGGGACGAGATTTACCGCAATGATTTGCTGGAATCTTTGGAGACTCGTATGGTCATCAATTCATGCTCTGCTTTCAGCAGGGCCCAACAGGAGTGGGAGTACACAGCCATCTGCAGTGAAATAAACAGAAGACCAAAGATGCTGGGCCAAATTAAATTGGAGCTGTGATTGTTTCGGCAGAGCTGGTACGGCTGACAAGTCCACTTAAAAGAGTGGCCAAGCACCAATAACCTTGAGGGAAGGCTCCATATCACTCTTTCTACAGAATCATTTTCTCCTGAGCAGCTGAAGAGGTGTGGAAGTGTGTGGCTGCGGATTCATCTTATGTCTGTTAGTAGGTACCCACCTTCTCTTGCCTCACACAGTACAGGCAGAATATTGAAGACGGGCTTTTACCTCATGTCCACAGACGTGGCCCCTATCTTCTTGTCCATCTGCTGGGTGAATAATGTAACCATTGCCTACAGGAAGACTGTCTTTAATTTTTTTTTTTGCTCATTGCAGTCAGTATGTGAACCTCATACAACCCTCCAGTCTGTAATAGTAAATGAGTTTCACATCGGCCTTGGGCATCGTGCACATTTGCAGAAAAACAGTGGTTCATAGCAAATGTCCCCTGCTGGGCCATACTGGTGAACTGAACTGTGGAGCAGCTTGCAGAAGCCAATGTGGTTCACAGTTGGTAGAAAACTCATTTTTAGCTTTTGTGGACCATGTAAGTTTGGACAAATGGTGTTTTTTTTTTTGTTTTTTTTAATACCTGCAGTATGGATTCTACATTGGGTGCAGTGCAGGGCAGTGCAGTGGAAACAGTATGATATCATCTCCGGAGAGCATGTACAGGAGCATACTTTATTACAAGAGCAACTAATAAAAGGAAAAGTTGTGGGGGAATGTGCTTTCACTCTTAATTATAATTCCTTTATCATAAGGGGTTTGACGGCACTTTACCATCTGTTCTCTCCTTATCAGAGCAAATCAGCTGGTTTCACTCACGTTTGTAATTTGCTGAGTGCCTGATCTATCGTGATATGTTAGCAAATAAAATATTTTATTTAGTGATGTAAAAAAAGACCAAAGGGAGCTGTTTTTTTTTAAAACTAACTAAGGAACATGCAGAGCAACATTATGGGCTATTTTTTGGCCAACTTGTACAATATTTGAAGATCAGAATATTGCTGGGAGGCTATACTTTGGATCACATTGTATCTGTTCTGTGTTATTACCCACAATATTGGGTTCTTTTGTACCATTTCGATTAAAACTGCATTTCTTTGGTTCTCAACAGTTGGTGTAAATGTTCTGGATGATTAGCTGATTTTTAAAATAGTTAAGATTAGATTACTCTGTAACATTGAAAAACTAGTGATGAAAAACTGCTTAAAACTACAATGTTTTTGCCTAGCTTTTACAAACCAGTATTGGCACTTCATTTGTATACAAGTCGATACGGAGTACTGCGGTGGTTACTCCTGCAGGTCTGGTTTCAATAAATATGCATCGAACTGGAAGGCAGCTTTATATGGGTGACACAGCTGTGCAGAAAATAAAGTGTTTGTATGCCAGCCCTAACTAATCCATCAGAAAGGAGAAGGATTACAGACAGTTTATCACCTTCTTATTTACAAAGAAGATGATTGAACTAAAAAAAGGAAATAAATATTTTTGCATTTAACGAGAAGGTCTTTGAATAAGAACTGCTGTCCCTTAGGATATAATATCAAGAAAAGAAAGAATGTTTTCAGGGAGCAAAAATGAACAAAAAATCTTAATTTTTATCCAAGAAGACAACACATGTAGCCTTATGTGTCAGTCAACATATTATACATACAATAAGGTTTAATGTGACTTAGAGAGGTGCAAGTGCCTCACGTGTCCACTGTACAGTAAGGCTGAAATGCATCACTTGCCTATTCAGGTTTTGGAGGTGCCCATATCATAGCAGTAAAAATTATTCTTACATCCTCTAAGGTCAGTGTGAAACTGAACGCCTGCGGTATATGTGAAAGACAGGAGGACATTCTGGTTATTGTGAGAAGTCATCACAACAGGGGTGTTCAGCACAAGGCCCATGGGCCACAACTGACCCATTGCGTGGTAAAAAAATTGCCAGGGTAAAACAAAAGCACTGAATATTAGTATTAGTAGTTACATAAGGGAAAATATGTGAAGCTGTTATTGTACTGGTCAAGCCCACTTGATCTAAGTAGGTTGTATGTAGAACCTATACCAAAACGAGTGTGACACTCATTCATTACAAAGTACCACTATTTAATGTTTAGTTTGAGTATTTGTAGTGTGTTGTAATAGTAGTGGTCCCTATTTAGTATCTGGAAGGCTCACAGCACAGTGCATTGGGATTTGGGTGGCAGTAGTGGAGACTGCTGCCCCGGCGACCAGGGAATGGAAAAGACAATGCACATGAATGAAAATTTTAGTCTTCCATGCTTTGATACCAGCAGAATAAAGCCTAAAAGATGATTTATCGATGGTGCTACTGGTCTGCAGTAAAGGCTGAATCTGCAGAATGGTGCTTTGTACAAAAAAATGGGAAACCGTGGCTATGAGGATTGATTGAAGCAGTGATGAAGTTGCAAAATCCAATATTGCATAACATGCTCTTAATATGCAGGCAGTGGTTAGTTATGTAATTGCTAATATATGCTGTATTTGAACATACAACTTGCAACGTCCGTTGCCTCAGGTGAAGCTTTTGAATATTGTCAAGACTTTTATGTATGATAGTCAGCGTGTTTATCATGTCGTATAACTCAACACTTCGGAAGAAGCAGGTTATAATTAGTGTGCCATTAAAAGACAATGAGCAAGTTTAATTTCTGGTGTGTTTTTACTGCTTCCTTACTGCAGTGATACAACAATGGAAGTAGGAAAGCACTATTACCAAGACTAAGTTGTTACTTTACCTTTCTGGCTTGTCGATATTTTTTATCTAGTGTTTTCAATTGTCAGTATTTATTTCTAAGGTTTGTTCATTAGCCCAAAATGTCATAGTCAAGTAGTAATAACATATTTCCGCAAACTGTACTCACTTAACTGTTCAACATCTTTAAAAATATATGAAATAAAAAAACTTACCATGTATATTACAATAATGCAAATTCCACTTAAAAAAGTAATAGACATGACAATTTACATCATAGTCCTGATGTCCTATCAATACTGTAATGAAGGGGATAACTGTTTACCAGTATGGAAGAGGGGAAAGAGAAAGTTCAGAGCAGTTATTGTTTTCAGTTGTAATAAGTTGACAAGCATCTGTGTCACTGTATTTAATACATTCCAAGCAGTAACCTCATCCAAGCATAAATATCTTAATATCCTGGAGCTAACAGTAGATAAGATTAGTGTCACATGATGTAATCAGCCAATCACCAGCCTACAGAATTCAGGAACTTGGTGTAAATTGTTTGACTGGTTCATTGATTGCCTTGCATTGAAACACCTTACATGCTAGAAATACAGAGTTTGTGGATTTAGTACATTTTACAAGTGAGAAACACTTGTATATTGTCTAGATTAAACATGTGTGTATTCCAGCTTGAGAAACAGAAAACATTTTTTTCCATGGAATGGCTTAATTCATTTATTTAAACATAGCAGATAAGGATGCATTCGGGGAATATGATGTGAAGAGGGCTAGGGTCAAGCATGGGCAAAGCTGTGATGGATGTACTAAAACATTTCTATGCAAATAAAAGAAAGGAAATAAGCTGTCAGCAGGGTGAGTAATGAATAGAAGGAGGATATGTTTTTGCCTTTCAACTTTGCTATTTAACCATAGCTGGAAAAAAAAAAAATCAAACCAATTTAAACTCCAACCTGTAGGTTAGCACCGGCAGGTGTAAACAACTTCAGTGAGAGATAATGGTGTGTCATTTATAACACAGTTGTCAAGATAAACCTTGACTGTTTTTGATTGAAGTTAAAAAATATAAAGCATACAGTGAATAAAATTGTTGACAACACACATCTCATTGATGGCAAAGTAAAATGACCTTGATTTGATCTAAAACCCAGATGAACGATACGTTACCAATGACAATCTTAAAAAAAACCCCTAACTCTTACTCCGGTGTTTCCATTTTGAAATCCCTCTTTCTGGGTGATGCCGTTTTACACAAGCTTTAACTGCTTATGCAAGGAAATTCATTTTTTTTTTCAGTTGTAAAAAGGTTGAGTCAAATGTTATTAGTGAAAGATTTGATGTGTACTCAGTTTAAAAAAGATTAAAAACTGAGTGGGTGTGTGATCTACTAAGATGATACTGCAGTTAAGAATTACGGTAATAGAAGGGGCTATCCTCTCAGTGCTGGAGGTTTTGTTTTTCATTAACATAATTTCTCTTTGCAAATGTGAATGGGCTGTTATGATTACAAATTCCCAATGATTGGTCAAGCGATTCAGTGTCCAACCCCTTAATTGTGCTGTAGAATTGCTGACACAATTATACACAATTATAAGTGCATCAGAGGCCTAGAAGAGCCAGAGTAACTTTAAGACGAAGCCAGGTTCAGGACTGAGGCTGTGACAAGCTGTGCCTTTTTATTTTTCTGCTTTTCTGTTTTGCTGGGTAAATGTGATACAGCAAGGTTTTAACCAATTTTCAAGGATGTGCATGTTTAATTTAGTCAATCTTAGACATTTTCACGTAAAAATAAGATCAACCAAAGATGTAGGAATGAAAAGCAGGACAAAAGCCCCACTAGTGACACTCAAAATCAGCCCAACCCCAGAATATAATTAGTAAATTCTTCTTCCTGTTTCATGTGAATTTATCACATGCATTGGTAGTTATTACCCCATTATTGAAGGTTTAATTAGAGGTGGTACTTACTGCTGTATTGAATGTCAAACTTTGCATGTATCTAAATGGAAATGACAATGTTGTTCTATTCTAAGATGTATATTTCTGTAAACATTGCCAACTTTTTATATTGCTATCTTATAAAATGCTGGATTCTCAACTTAATTCAAAGTTAACTAAATAGTTACCTTTATAAGAAAAATGTATAGACATTACACTAATCAAAGACATAATGTCCTGTTTTGATTTTTAAGGGTAGGAAACACACAATAATACATTACTTTGAGTTCTTAAACAAACATTAATCACTTGTTTAACGCCAGTGTCGTGTACCGTTACTAAAAGCACAAATAGTAAGTTTACTGTCTAGTAAGTTCATCTTCATCCTATTAGCTGTTACGAGGCAGCAATCTCCACGACTGTCACCCAAATCATACTGCTCCATACTGTTGGCCTTCCTGTGGATGGTGCGCCCACTAGAAGTTTTGGGATCCGGACCATGCAATGCTCAGAGCATCTCAGTGACAACATGGCAGCAGATAGATTAGATCCTGAAACCTTTCAGATCCAAGCCCACTTCCTTAACCTCTAGGTGCAGCCTTTACACGTTATACATATGACAAATTACACATTTTAGTATTACAAGTACACGAAAGAGCAGAGAGATGAACAGTAATAATGGGCACTTTTTTTCAGCCTTCTTTTACAGCGAAGGCATACCTACTTGCTGCTTTTTGGGAGAGAAAAACATTTTGATGAGAAATTGCTGTTGCTGTTTTTTTTTTCTTTTCTAAAACATATGGTCATAAAAAAACATAATAATACATGATATCATAAAAAAAAACATTGGTGGACTGGATCAACAGAAGATAGACTACAATAAACTGAGGGATGAGCAAACAAAAATGTTGAACTTTTTTGTAAAACATGAATAAATAAAAAGGGGTTGTTTTGTCAGAAAGATTTTTTTCTCTTAAATGAAGTGTCCATTCTGTGCAACAGGAATATAACACGGCTCTACCCATGTTTATGATTATATGATAGCATAGAATTAGAACAAACTAATGCTAAAGATAAACTTTTTAATAAAAACTTTGCAGTCTTCATTTTGAATGCAAACAATTATCTGTCGGTCAGAAACTTGAAATGCTCTGTTTTATTTCTTTGGCCTCATTTGCCATAGGGGCAGTGACTTGGTTGTTTTCTATTTAAGGTGGACCAATCATAGTTCTGCCCATACACACCTGTGAACACAGCACCTGTTCACTTTGGTGATGTTGAGTCAAGGTGTCTGTGCAGTGTTATTCTCTGTATCACAGTGACAGTAATTCACTTTCATTTTAACATATCGTTCTCCTTAAACGTTCAGGTGTAGAAACTGCACACACACTCTTTCCAACCCTCAGTAGGAGTTCAGAATAAAGATGAAAGTCAGTAGCTAACAAAATACAAATTTTGCTTAAGTAACTGAGGTCTAAACATTTTATTACCACCAGTCTAACTAAGTAATGCTTCCTTTGGCAGTCTCCTGCCTCCCTGCTGCTTCCACCCTTTTACCACTTCCCCATCTTGTATCTCCTGTCTATCACTCTGTGCCAACCTGCTGTATGTCTCTATAGGTCATGTAAAGAACCAGACAGGTAGCTTCTGCATTTTTATGTTAATAAATATTTTTCCTATTGTCATTCTTTAAATCTCAAATAAATAAATAAATATTTCCATTATGGTTGTTTCTGTCCTGGCGGCTGTGGTTGTTTCTCCATATAAGTAAAACTTTCATTTCTTTTCAGAGTAAATTGCTTTCACTTTCCCCTGGATTTACCTTCCTGTCTCTTAGGTCCAGTCCAGAGGTTGCTGAGTTGTGGGTTTTTTTATGTTCATGTGACTGCAACACTCTATAACATATTTCAACATTAGTGCACTACACGATCCATGCTGCCCGCTGAGCAACTGTATTCATCGTCTGCCTAGATCCTTCTCCAGACTGTTCAGACTAATCCCACTCTACTGCTACTTGTCTGCTGTTTAATTAAACCCTTTTCCCATTCAGCAGTCTCTTGCTTTCTCACCAGGCTACACACGTCATCACTCTTGTTTCTTCCTTTAACCAAGTTTGCACTTCTGTGTCTTACTGATCCAATCATTAGCAACATTTAACCTCATTTGGCCTATTTGTCACACTTTGGCTTTTTGACAATTTTTCCGCTCCGGAGCTTTTGTGATATTCTGCCCAGATAGACAGGCACAAAGTCATGTTTTTGTCATCCAGAACCCAGTTCTGACTGGCTTCGCTTGTTGCATGATTCATTTACAGACAAAAAAAATCTGATATATGTTGTTGATGATTAAACAACAACTGAGGCATATCTTTCTAATTCAATTTATTTTCTGAATCTCTCTGCCTTAACAGAAAAACTGAGATTTTTATGGCCATTCATACTTTGTGATCTGATATATTTTACCAGGGCACAGGTGGCAGCAGTCTCCACGACTGACACCCAAATCACATTGTAACGCACAGAACCTCCCTCCAGGTGGTAGACCACGGGAAACCAGCCATTCTAACCAAAGTTCACACTTGCTCAGGAGGTGAACCATGGAGTTTCACACAATCACACAATGACAGAGACGTTGACTCTGGGCCTAAGGGAAGGATATGTGCAAATGTGGAAGGACGAATAGAGTACAGTGTATATTTCAGAAAAAAGGGTGCGGGAGTATACATATATGTATTTATTTATATAAATGTATACGAACCTCATAATCATTAAGAAAGCATTTATTTGAATGGTAAAGCTGTTAAAATGCATGTCTGTATACTTTACATTTAAAATAATTTTCTCTTCAATGAGTCTTATTAACATTGAAATAAATAAACAAACATTCCAATAAATATCGTGAATTAAAAAAAAGAACATTTCTGATGAAAGCAGAGTGAAAAAAAAACAAAACTTCAAACAAAATAAATCAGCGTTGAGGGTTTAATCACTGACGGTGATTAGAATTCATTAGATACTGCCTGCCTACATTTATATTCATTAAGATTTTTACGCAGCTATTACAGACAAATAAGTGCATCATAACGGCCTCTTCTCTGTGGCACCTCCAACTGGACCATAATAAAAATCATCTTTACAGGTCTGCACACGTTTCTGCGAACACAAACATAATGTAAATCTGGGAAGACAAAGTGAGGATTACAAGGACATCAACTATCCGTTAAACAGTGACAGAGGTGTTCATATTTGTTGATCAACGAGTTTTTTTGCGTTTCCTTATAAATATCTGAGGTCTGTGAGAGAAAGCAGAAGCAACGATGCAGCTTAGATGTTATGTTATATAGGTGTAGATGTAGATGTTATTTCAGAGATATATTTAAAATACATGTGATAGTTTGTTCCCTACTCTCTCACTGTCTCTCCCTCTTACTGTTCCCTTTGTCTTAGTGACAATCCATAGACGCAGCCATCACTCTCACCACCATGGTGATGAAAAGGAGGTATGCTCCCTCTTACTTCTCTCTCTGCTCCCATCTCTCAGTCACACACACTCACTGTCAGTTCTCTTTTTCACACCACACACACACACACACACACACGACAACCTGACTGTGTATATTTCGCATGAGGAAGAGACTCAATTCTGGTGAAGGTGAAAGAAGCAATAAACAGAGCCTGAATAAAGTGAAGCTCACTCCACCACACTGCAGTCACTTTTCTTCTCCAGTGTACAAGAAGGGGGACTGGAAGAAGGTTTGTGAGAGTGTGCTTGTGAGGTTGTTTCTGTTGTTGTTGTTGTTGTTCTGATGTTATGTAGATAGATCGGCGTGCAGTTAAATGTTTGATTTTTTTTTAAACATTTTTTATACCTAAAATGTTGATAATAATAGCATTTTTGTATTTATTTTATTTGATGTAGGGTTGGCTGTCAGGGTGAACCCTACTAGTGTTTTATTTCGCCAACATCTTTCTGAACTATACAAAGTTCAGGTTATAAAAAGGCATCTTACAACTCAACACATTTCTCTCAGAGGTACTCCACAGTTTTAATATTTTATAATTAACATTTTAACTTAGTTGAATAGAGTGTTGTTATACAGTCTCAAATAATACTTCATCTGGCATGTCCTTAAAAAAAATCCTTTCGGCACATCTTCATTTAGATTTGGTGAAAGAAAAACTCTAAAAATGAAGAGAATTTGAGTCAGTTATGAATCTTCTTGGTTTCTTCATGGCCTGTAGAAAACCTTTTTTCGTCAGCTTCTTGCCTGTGTACACTCACTGTCTTACAGGCAAACAGACGATGAGACTTCGAGCTTATACACGTCTTGCTGTGACAGTGTAGTGCTTACATTAGCTGCATTGTTGGATTTAACAGCAGAGGTGGGAGAGAGTGAGAGTGACTGCTTACTGAGAATCTAATAGTTCCGACAGCGCCTTCTCCCTCCTCAGCTACTTTTTCCATGCTGTCTCCCTCCATCTTTAATTCATTTCTTTTCCCCTCAGCACATCGGTATTTCTTTCTGATGCCCTACTCCTTTCTCTCTCTCTTTCTCTCACTCCCCCTCTCTCCTTGTCTCTCTACCTTTCTCTATCTCTCTTATACTATCTGTCACTAAATTTACCACCCAGACTCGCTTTTTGGCAGTTCCTCTTCAATTTCTCCCACCCTGCTCTTCACTCACACTTTGTCCATTTTTTTTCTTCTCATTTCTCTTAGCCTCCATTTCTCTCTGTCAGACTCTCTTTTGCTCAGTCCGGACTCAAATCCCCTTCTTTCAACTTCCTCTCCCCCAAACCTTGGCTCTTTTTCTTCTTCCCACTGTCGCTGGGCATCATCTTTCAAAAGTTAAACTTTGCAGAGAGCTTGGGGGGAAATGCCTTGAGGCAAGGGAAGGGAAAGGTGCTGGAGGACTGGCAAGGGCAGGAACTCAGCCCAGAAGGAAAACGTACCACAGTGAACCACATGTTTGTATTAATCTAACTAATTTCTTTCTGAAACAGTGGCTTTCTGATAAACGTGAAAGTGAAGAAGACATTGGCCCTGCAATCATTGAGCTAACTCAAAGGGAAATCAAACAAGGATTGAAAAGGAAATGCCGAGCTTGCCAAAGCTGAGGCACTTGTTATTAGTTGCTGCTCTTCTTTAATGAGGGTGATTTAACAAGCACGCACTCAGCAGCCAGCCAACTCGATGCTTGTTTGCAACAAAAACAGGGCAGTCTGGAAAAGCACCTTTTATTTTGTTTTTGCTGACATTCACTTACATTGAACAAGGGAGTAAAATATGGAGGCGCTGAGGAAAAACTTAGACAAAGTTATTTTGCTTTTCTGACTCCTGAAATCCCTTGATGCATTTGCTCTCTTTTGCTGTCATTTACCTTGCCCTGCTTTTGTCCGCCGTGTATACTTCCCCTCCGCACTCCCCCACCACCAGCTCCCATCTCCATTTCCTCATGGTGAGCATCTTTTATGGGAAATGTATTCATTACAGGACAATAAAGGTCTGATTGGAAAGACTTCTTTGTGAGCAGTGTGTTGAAAGCAAGCCAAAAGGCAAAGAGAGCGTATGTGATGACATTACACACCTGATGTCTTCACTCAAGTGGTTGCACTGATTTTTTTTTTTTTTTTCCTCTCTTCGATGTCTTTTACCCCTCGCCTCAGATATGCACCTGTGCAGAGAATATTGACATTCACACTACTGTAACTACCTGATGTTGGAGGAAATCAGGAGCGCTACGCTCTTTGCTGCATAGCCTGCCATGCAAATAAAACCCATTTGTTTTTCTTATCAGTGCTGCGGCGCTGGGTTTAGAGCCTCTCCTGGTGATGACGTATTTAATTTTAACTGGTGTCTGGATGAGTGTGAGATGCATTCAGTTATGTGAGGTTTGTCTCCTGTAAACTTAGTAGTCTTCTAATGTAATTTATCATAACCTCAGGGGTAACTGACTGAGATGGATGATGCAAAAAAGCTGCATCTTCATAGTCGGTGCCAAACCTGGCGTGCTGCAGAATTCTTCTGTTCAGCTTGTCATATTCAGTTGGAAGCCTCTTTCACCCAACCCCCCACAGTGTTTTGACGTACTATTCCCTAACTACTGGCGTATCTATACTGGCATTCAGGGATTGTTTTTGTGCAAGTTGTAGTGACTTAGTCCATAAAGCTAAAGATAAAAAAAACAAGTTTTATGCGTGAAAAAATGACAAACTACAACACATTTGACTTAATAGAGTTTTTTATTGCTCATCTGACCTTCAAATGTTTTCAGATTGAAAAGTGCAGTTTTAATGCTCTGGGGAGGAAACAATTCATAGCTAAAGGACTTTAGAACACAAAAAACATAAATAACTCTCTGACAGAACAATTAGCCTCTGAGTATGTGTTCCCCTAATGCCTGTTTATTATCAAGTATTCAACTACAAATGACTGTTTGGCCCTTATTTGGGCATAATGTACATATTTTCCATGTCCAGGTGGATTATAATCTTTTCATGGCGTATTATATTATGCAAGTTATAAACTCAATAAAGTTGGTAATAATGTAGGTGAACCAGCATCAACCAGGCTAACTTGAAATATGGTATTTTTTAACATTTTGTCTGAAACAGTTCTATAATTCTTGAACTGTCTAGTGTTGGACAGAATAACTTTCCAAAAACAGTGATTATCATTATAAACAATAGGCAATATAAATGGGCACGGATAGAAACAGCTGCAGTATAAGAGTAAAAAACCCTATTTCCCATTTCAATTGCATCATCACAATATAAACTCTTCTCGTTGATGACATGAGAGATGACACTGAACGGCGTTTCACTGGAAAATGTCAGAGAAATACTTATTTCGAATACGATTAGTCCTGACCTAGCCCTGCTACAGAAACTCCACACGTTTAGTAAAAACAGTGTCTTGAACAGGAGGGAATGGCTGTTTCTCCAGGACGATGAACCCTGTGAAGTTTGTCTGATTTCTTTTGCTCTTCTGTGTTCTTTACCGTATTTAACTCTTTTGCTCTCGTCTGTTCTTTACTGTATTTAACTCTGTGTCCTTGAGAGAGAGGCAGCTGCTGCTGCCGCCATGGCTGTGTTGTTGTCGTTTCACTGTGTTTTTCTTTATTTCGCTGCATAAAAACACCTGGTGATAAAGTGTTAAAATCTCACCCCCCCACCTTCACATGACCAGCTCCTTGCAGTCATTAAGAACTACAGTTTTTTATCCAAAAGAAAACTCAAGATCATGGACTTTTACTGTAGCATTGATCAATGTTGTTGTCTCTTTAAATGACATAATAAATCACGTGCCGGACAAAGTGTCCCTACTACTGACTCAGTTCCCCATGATGAAGTCCAGTGTATTTGCCGAGACCGTGGCTTTGCAGCATTGGATTTTTATTATCGATATATTTATTATCAGTGGAAAAAGCGATGCTGATATGTTACGTTACCTATATATTATTAACTAAACAACTTTTTAAATTGAAGATGTAAGGGCAGCCCAAGCAGACTTGGGTTCTATTCCACCACCATCCAGATTGCCACTGAGGTGCTCTGATCATAGCACTGTTCAGACCCACATAACTTGCAGTGGTCTCACCACCCAGAGGAAGGCTCACAGTATGGAGCAGTGTGATTTGGGTGGATGTAGTAGAGACTGCTGTCTTAAGATCCAGTTAGGGATAAGAGGAAGAAGAAAATTGAATAAACAAAAAAACATTCTCTAAACCAGGGGTTTTCAAAGTGTGGGGCGGGCCACCCTGGGGGTGCGCGGTGCGATGCTGAGGGGGGCGCGTGTGACCCTGGGGAACATGCTTTTTTTTCCTCCGTAGTACAATAAAAGTGTAATTGCACATCCTTGTAAGTTGAACTAAATCTCTTTTTTTGTTTCTTTATGTTAACAAGGATATGATGTTATGCAGATGTGTACCTAGAAGTATTTTATAGACAAATTCTGTTATTTATAGTTGCAACGGAGAGTGGGTGGTGGGGTAGGGGGCGCAAATTGTTTTTCTTTTTGCTGGAGGGGCGTAACAGAAAACGATTGGAAAGTACTGCTCTAAAGGATTCTGTGCCTATAAGATTCTAAGCAAGTTTGTTTGAAACTTTGAAACTCTCAGCATCTTCTCTCACCTGAGCTTCATAGGACTCCTGGTAGTGGCTGTCATAGGGCCCTGATAGAACTCTGATTCTCCGGTTCTGATTTTGTTGAGACACACACTTATTTTTAGTCAGGTCCCTTAAAAGTATGTTGTTTTGACAAAGCAAAATGCAACACTCTTGGGAGTAGCTTATTTTAATAGGTTTTGAAGTTCACCACGTATTACAGTGGGTCAATAGGATAAATTCATGTAAAATCATGTAAAAAGTGAGTAGATAAAAACACAGGTGTGCTATTTTTTTAACCTAATGGGACTAAGTGATTGATTCATGTTTTTTGTAGGTTCTGTAGCTTCTCAATAAAGATGCTGGATCTGTCAGATAAATGACTCTGTGATACTAGAGAAAACATCTGTAAACCACTTTTGGTTTTGGCAGTAAATAACCATATAGACTTTGTCACAATCAAATATACTTTTGATGTGCTGTTTTCATTGGTGAAAAAGTGACAGATGAAGTGAAATGATTGCATCAACTAGTTTTGCACTCATTCTCCATGCAGATAGACAATAAACTGGTGTTTCTCTTTCTAATAGAATTTATTTATTAGAAAACAAGTTTTAAAGCAACTCACCCATGCAACCCTTTTTGTTGGATATGCTTTCCAAATCACAGTGAAATTATTAAATACAAACGGTCCATTACACATGATAAGAACATAGAGTTTAGAGAGTTAGATGAACCCTGTTATTGTTTTACTAATTACGATGCTTCCACAACACAGAATCTTAAGTTCATAAACAAGACATAGTAACTTTAAGCTTATGGTAAAAAATCAATACAAATCATGTCCATTTTTTAATAGGATTAATTTTATGCAGAACTAACTTCTTGTAGGTACAATAGGATTTTGGTTTATGAGCAGTGGCACGGTTCAACACATGATCATGCTAGACCAATCTAATAGTTGATCAATGATCAGCTACTGACTTGGCTGCCTCCATGGTCTGACTTAAAAACACAGAGGAATCTCAATCGTTTGGGTTACTTGAAACACTATTTATGCATTTGGCCTAAACAAATTAGTACAATTTGTTTTTTTATTCTACATATATTGTTAACTCTCTAGTATTATTCCTTACCTGAAGTATAACAGGTATCGTGCTTTTGTGATGCCTTGTATACTGCTGTGCTACACTACTTGGAAAATAGAGTGTATTTTTGTATGCGAAGATAGGATGTGTTTGTGTGTTTGTAAATGCGCAAGCAGTTTCTGTTGTTATTCGTGTTCGCTGTTTGAAAGGGGTACAATGAGAGTGTGGTGAGAGTATGAGATCAGCTCCCAGTGCTTCAAGCCTCTGATGGAGAGATAAGCTGGGAAAGCAATGAAAAAGTGTGTTAATTAAAAGCCTAAAGTAGGGTACGTGTGAAAAATCAGCTAGGGGAGAATACTTAGTCATGGAGTTGAATGAGGGGGAAAAACATTTTTCCGCCTACACATCCTGAAGAAGAAGAAGAAAAAAAACTAAGATAGGGGTCAGGAAAGAAATGAGCAGGGTTAGTGATGTGGAAATTCTGCTAGGGAAGAAGCTTTGCTGAGGAGGAGGTGAGGGGAATGAAGAATTAATCAAATCATATTTTACTCTTGATGTTTTCCTCCGCTCCTTGTTTATGGGTTTTATTGAAATACAACTTCTAGGTAGGTGTTGGGATCCCAGGATTTTTGTACAGCTACACCTGCTTCTTCAGAGTCATTTACTTCCACTTTATTTTAAAGGTAAACATGCTGTTGCCTGCTGTCTTAAATTAAAAGTACCATTCAATACAGGGAAATACTCTGCAATGATGGTGTACGTCCCTCTCGGGCCTTCAGTGGTGTCTGCTCCGAACAACAATAAAATTTATAGTATTATCAAAAAAAACAAAATGCAGGTTATTCTATATCTATTAAAGAGAAAATTTTTCCTCATCTTATCTAAATTGTTTGAGAAACATTTTCATTGTATTCATTTAATGCTCCAAACTGATTCTGAGGACCTATGGACAGATTTCTTGAACCTTCCTTTGAACACACAATGCCTGAATTGTGATTGGATTAAAAATGTTGAAATAAATATAGAGTAGAGTTACTAACCCCCAGGTCTTTGTACCATTAAAGGTACCAGGTTCATTTCTTATCATACCGCAATGGTCTTCTTCTTTTACTTTTTTGGGCTTTTCCCCTTTTTAGGGGTTGCCCCAGCAAATCAGCATTTTCCATCTCCCTCCTGTACTCTGTATCTTATACTCTGACTCCAACTATCTCCATGTCCTCCCTCACTGCATCCATTAATAATAATAATAATAATAATAATAATAGATTTTATTTAAAAGCGCCTTTCAGGACACTCAAGGACACTTTACAAGGTACAAGTACAACAAACAGAAAATCAATATATACAATGATGCAATTAGAATAAACAGAAAGTCAGAAAATAAAACAACATAGACACAGGTCGAGGAAAGAGGTTAAGGTGGATAGGCAGTGCGAAAGAGGTGAGTTTTAAGATGGGATTTGAAAGTGGGGAGAGAGTCAATGTTACGGAGGGCAGGTGGGAGGGTGTTCCAGAGCTGCGGAGCAGAGCGACTGAAAGCTCTGGCCCCCATGGTGCTGAGGCGGGCAGGAGGCACAGAGAGGTGGATGGAGGAGGAGGATCTAAGGGGCCGAGAAGGGATGGTGACGTGCAGGAGGTCAGATAAGTAGGGGGGGGTGAGGTGGTGAATGGCCATGTAAGTAAAAAGGATAAGTTTTGTATTTTAATCTCCTCTTTGTCTCCTACCTTGTAGCTCCATCTCTAGGGGCATTCCCCATACCAATTCATCCACATTCCCTCCTCTGAACATATCCTAATCATCTCAATCTGGCTTCTCTGGCTTCTTCTCCAAACCTTGCGGCTGTGTTGTTCCTCTAATGACCTCATTCCTGATCATGTCCATCCTTGTCCTAAAGACAATCTCAACATCTTTAACTCTGACACCCCCAGCTCTGTCTCCTGTCTTCTGTCCATAATGGCTGGTCCTACAATGGTCCATTAAACCCTTCCCTTCCCCTTAGCTGACAATCTTATGTCATCTGCCACTGTTTACACTGTTTACACAATAGGTCATAGTGACTTCGAAACTACTGACAGAATGTCTACAAGACGTTTTATTTTGAAAATTCACTAATCCTTCAACAAAGATACAATACAAAGGGATTTCAGGAGGCTACTCTGTTATTTAATTAGTATTCATGATTCATGATGATTCCAGAAACGATGATTCCAAAACAGTTAAAGATGTCAGAGACAACTGCTGGATTTGACACTAAGTCATTGGCAACATACAATTTCAGTAATCTTCTTTGAGATCACAAAGCACTGATTTCTTTTTTGTTCTATCTCTCCATATCCCATCGAAAACAGATTTTGAATTTTCAACCGTGTCTGTAGAGACAAACATTTCCCTTGTGTGTTTCTATAAGTATAATAAAGTACTTCCATGGCCATAGTCAGGAGTTGACAGCTTACAGTGAATTTTTCTTTATAGCAGATGAACACAAAAATGTTTTTTTCACTCTGGTTTGAAACCATTCCACGCCTGCTGATGTGCAGAGGCCAGAACAATGAGCAATGCCCTTCTGTTTGTGCTCTTCATTGTCTGTGCTATATATTGAGTAAAAGAAAATAATGTTGTTGCCCAACGCAACAGTGAGGTGGGCAGGTTTAGGCAAAACACCGCATTATTTTTGAAAAAGCAAATAGAGCAGAAGTAATTTGAAGGTCGGGCTTCGTTTACAAGCAGAACAGAAAGTAAAAATGATCACCGGGCCCTGCTCTTACACCCAAGTCTATCATTTATGCAACAACTGCTTTGCGGCCTAAAGCTAATCATTTTTTATTAATAAGGCCCTTACAATGAAGCAATTGCAGTGATAGCAAACGGTGGAATGAGAATCTCCTTGAAACAAAGAACTTCAGAGCACAATCCTATTTTTGTACATGGGAAGGATTAAATGTTTTTATCAACATTTGTTGTTAGACCTTCACGTAAACTCCATATTTGTCCTTAATTCTTACCTCAATTACTATTTGTAATTTCACTGTGGAGGAACATCAGATGTTTGTTTATGTGAACCACCAGTAACATTTTGATACATGAGAAATGTAGTAATAGCAAATACTTGGGGATGAAGATGAAAGAACCTCAGTGAGATAAAGCCGGGTAATGGATGTGATGACGAACTGTGTTACTGCGGTTACAGCACCTAGTAAAAGCAGGTATTTAATTTAGCACTTGTGAAAGCAGGGGAACTCTGCTTTTATCATTGTTTAGTGGAGATCAGTGTCAAACAGGATTCGAAAAGGGCCCATGTGGCTGTAGGTTTTGGTTCTGACCTTTCCAGAGCCCAAGGACTGACCAATCAGCTGTGTGAAAAATCAGATAAGTCTATTAAAACAGCAGAGTCAGGTGGACTGCTGGTCAAAATGAAAACCTGCAGCCACACCGGCCCTCTGTGGATTCTGTGGAGGTTAATGTTTGCAGGGACCAAGAAGGAGACATACAAAAGTCATTTATGAAAAATTCCAAAGGTAACAGAATGAGATTAATGCACTTCTAAAACAGTTTAACCTGAAAACTGAATTAGCAGAATTAGCGGTGGCGGGTGAATTTTGAAGAGATGGTCCAATGTAGAAAAGAGCAGAATAAGATAAAGCATTGCAAAAAGAATAGAGAGTAAAACAAAATGAATAAAGGAATATAAATCCCTTTGGATAACAGAATAAGTAATAATGGGTTGGTGAAAATTTTGGTGGGTCATGGTGTGGTATTGTGGTGAGATTGCATTTGTAAATCTTTTTAATGACACCCTCTCTCCTGCATTAGAGAGCAGCCAGGAGGCCGAGCACACTGGGTGTAATTACAGCAAGGGAATGGGAAATAGAATTGGTCAGAGTGGCAGAGGGAATAGGAAAGTCATTTGATAAAGTAAAAGATTGGAAAGGTGGACCTATGAACAATAATGCTATGACTCTCTTTTAATGTTGCTGCTTTAAGTAGTAGTGAGGAGGAGGAGAGAGAGAAAAAAATAGGAGGAAGGTGACAGTGACGCATCAGTGACGTGTCTGGCGAGGGTGACGAGGGAGATGATGAAAAATACTTCCCTGCTGCGGATGATGATGATGATGGGGAGGACAGTAATGGTTATGGTTATGACAGTTGGTATTATAATTACCGTAATGGAGATGAAGATAAATGTGATGATATGTCGTTGGTGCCTCTGCTTTCAGTTCTCCTAATTAGCTATCATCTGATTTCTACGCACATCTATTCCATGCAGGGTTGCTCCAGGTTATCCACTCCCAGCATGCATTACCTGGGCAATAAGAAAGGCAGAAGTACAAAAACAATAAAATCAACACTGATGGCCATATCTCAACGTATCGTCTTGACATTGTTCAAAAATAAATTAAGCCCTATATTTAAGAACTTGTCACTCCTGACATAAATATAAATATATATATAACCTCTTGAATATTTAATTAAGTACCCGTTTTATTCGTCCAACTTATACCAAGGTGTGACTTTAAATAAAATGAGTGATGGCAGATACCGATATTAACCAATATTGCCCAAATAATTTATTCCCAATACCGATATTAACCGATACTGAAATGGGCAGCTAATTTCTCCTGAATTAGTGTGATACCAGACTAAAGGCATTCTATAAATAAGTGTGTACGACATAAACACACAACTTCAATATAAGTTATAGAAAAACGACACATTTATTTTTTAGCATTTTGTCTGAAACAGTCCTATAATTCTTTGTGCAGCATTTAATGTTAACAAGAACTGCCTAGTGTTGGACAGAATAACCTTCCAAAAACAGTGATTATCATTATAAACAATAGCCAATATACATGGGCACAGATAGAAACAGCTGCAGTATAAGAGTAAAAAACCCTCCTTAATGAGAGAAAAAATATTTCAGCATCGTCACAATGTAAACGACTCTTGTCGTTCCAAAATTAGTTACTTCGAAAGCAACTGGACATAGTAGGTTTCTTGAAGATGTTTCACCTCTCATCCAAGAGGCTTCTTCAACGACTCTTGTCGTTGATGACATGAGAGACGACACTGAACGGCGTTTCGCTGGCAAATGTCCCAGAAATACTTATACGGGAGAGAACCAGTTGTTCTCTCCCGGATGATGAACTCCGTGAAGTTTGTTATTTTGCTCTTCAATGTTCTTTACCGTATTTAACTATTTTGCTCTCTTGTCTGTTCTTTACCATATTTAACTCTGGGTCTTTAAGAGAGGGACAGCTGCTGCTGCTGCTCCTGCCACCGTGTCCATTCCGTGTTGTTTTTCTTTATTTTGCTGCATAAAAACACCTTTTGATAAAGTCTTCTTATCTTACCCCCTTTACCCTCACATTACCGGCTCCTTGCAGTGATTAAGAATTACAGTTTTCTATCCACCAAAAAAGTCCAGACCACAGACATTTACTGTAGCACTGATCATTGTTATTGTCCCCTTAAATGACATCATTAATCATGTGCCGGTCAAAGTGTCAGTGGTGCAGACTCAGTACCTCATGAGTAAGTCCAGCGCATTTGCCGAGACAGCAGCTTTGCAGCATTGGATTATGAATATCGGTTGAAAAAAAAGATACCAATATTCCGAAATTAAAAATTATGGTGATATCGGCCCGATATTTATCGTTGGACCAATATATCGGACATCCCTAATTAAAATATATAATATGATATCTTTTACACTGAGACAGGGAACGCCAGTCTTGTGTATTAGTACTCGCAACTACGAGTTACTAAAAATTTACATACTATTTGTTCCACAGCCACTAGGGGGCACTGATGCAACTATACTCGAGTGACGCAACTTACTTACTACTTTGGACTGATTTATAGTTGACACTATAGCTAGTGGATGAAGACTGTTTGACGATTTTGGGGTTATCTCAAGACCAATGAGACATTCAAAATATTTCGGGCTGAGTAATTATAATTTTTAATCATCCTTTTTATAAGATGATCCTATTATTCTGGCCCAGACACAGTCAGAATGGAAATTGCATTTCCTCCTTTTGTGTGGGGGTTTCCTGCAATTAATCCATTTTTTTTTTCCAAGTTGATCGAATATTCAGCCTGATTGTGACTTTTTTTTAGACAATCTGAAATTGGGTAGAATTTTTTTTAATTGTTGATTTACAGGCAGTCTATGCACCACCCTCACTTGAAGTCTTCTGGGATTCGTCTCAGTACCCCTTCAACATTACTCTGAACATTGTATTGCGATGCTGTAACAACAGTGATGTTGACAACACTGGTGATTGGTATTTGCATCACACTTGTTGCTAGCTTGCATTCACCTTCATATAGCACTTGCAGACTTGCTCTTACACTGTCACAGTCCAGGTTTTCTCTTTTTCATTTTCACAGAGCTCAGTTCAACCGTTTTAGATGCGACGGCTGTTTTTCTTTCGTGCGTTTACAATAATGGCACCGCACTGAGCGCTAACACTGATGATAATGAAAATGAACTGGGACCTTTTTTGGCTTCAGTCATCTAACAACAAGTGGCCTCTATTGTTTATGCACAACCTCTGAGCCTTGTTGTGACATTTTACTCTTTTGTTATTCACATGGCATGTTGTGACTTCTGTGTTTGATATAACAGTGGTGGATAGTGCTTGTTATGCCTGAGAGAACTAACTAACAAAGATGGGAACACAAAGTATATATATATATATATATATATATATATATATATATATATATATGGAATACCTTTCAGGAAATTAATGTTTGAATATATATATGAAAAGTCGTTATATATATATATATATATATATATATATATATATATATATCGACCATATATACGTGTGTGTGGGTGTCTATGTGTGTGCACATACATACCTACATATGTACCTATATTTGTGTGTGTGTAACTGTACATGTACATGTACTAAACTGACATTTGGTTTGTACGTTCAGATGGGTCCAGTGTTGTACTTGAGCTCGTTTAATCATTTTGTTTGTTTACATTCTACCATTACACATGCACACTGTAGGTTAATATAAATGAGAGAAGTCAGCCATGGTTGAATTCGTTATTATTGGTTTATCTATATATTAGTGTCATGGTTCATTTCATGCAAATATGTCACACAACGAATATGTTGTTTAGTATTCACAGTGGTAGCCCATTAGTCTATTAATAGAGTAGTCTATTAAAGAAAGTCCAGTCCTCACTTGTTTGTGGAGTTGAAAGAGCCACCAGCTGGTGATGTTTCATGGAGGTGCAGTATATATCACTGGGAACACGTGAAATGCAGTATTGTACATAAGATGGCGTCACCCAAGTATGACTGCCGGAGGTCCAAATATAAAAAAAGGTTTTCAGCAACTCATTCCCCCTATTTCACCTATTTCAGCCTCTTGATGTTATGGCAGACGGGAGCATTTTGTGCCTATATAGCATAGTGAAGGAGCCCAGTTTCAAGAATTCATTGGAAGTTCTATTTACAAGTGTGAACGAGAAGTGGTGCAGCTCAAGCTGTCTTGTGCGCAAGTTTCACAACTGTACATTTTACCAAGTAATACAACATTGTTGGTTACAAATATTAGTTTCTCTTTATGATGTTACCAAGTCCACCAGTTTACGTATTCTCGACTACCACAGTTAATCCCTATCAGAAATAAGGTTTTTTTTCTTTTCCCACGTATGATCAAAATGAATATGATAACACATTTGCTTTACTTTTTTTGTTTGCATAACAGATTTTTGGCTTTATGCTCAGTTAATGCTTGAAAAAAGTAAATGAAAAAAAGGTAGTCTTATACATCTGTGATTTTCTGTTGCTTTATTCCAATTGTAACCCAACACCAAGGCACAGACCAAACCATGACTTGTGTGTACAGTACTGTTACAGCCCTGGTATATGTGTATGGATCTAGCAAGAAATTTCAGTAGAATGAAATGTGGACAGAAGGATGAGAAGGAAATGGCAGATGCGGAAATGTTACTGATGCTCGGTGTGTGTGAGTCCATCTGTGTCTGGGTGGTCAGAGGACGGGGAAATGTTGAGATAGGAAATAAATGAAGAAAATCACTGATGAAAGTGTCTGCCCCTGTGACTGCAGGACTGGTTTAGAGTGATTACACTCTGACCTGTTGCCTTTGGTGAGGTATCTACATAGACCTCTCATTTGCACACACATAGACACGCACACACACGCACTCAGTCTTCTAAATCCACCCCATAAATCCAACCAAAGTCCAGAGGGTAGGGAGGAAAAGTACCTCAGAGACAGAAAATCTCTTTCCTGTTTCCATTTTTCCCTAACTCTCTGATATGTCCTACCCCCCGTATCCCCCTTCTTCTCTCCCTCCCTTCACTTTTAAATCCTCATCTCCATATTCATAGACAGAGAGGGGGTGGAGGAGGGAGAATGGAGGGCTAAAGTCAACTGTGGTCTGAAATAGCCCAGCAGCACCTCTTGTTTGGGGCTCTCCAAATGGAAAAAAGCCATTTCCTCTTCCTGTCAAGCATGGCAGTATATGAGTGCAGACATTTATGTGTTTATGCGTGCATGTCTTGGCTGCACCTATGCCTGGATGGAGACATGCATCTGCAAACAGCCCTCGGAGCCGTTCTGGCCGAAACCTTGGGACTATTGAGAAAGTGATAAAACTGCGAGAAAACAATGTCAAAAGACCTGTCATGAGATAATTAACGTAACTATTAATGTAAAAATAGTTAAATAAATAACAATTTACATAAATAAGAACTTTTTTTAAAATGCTTGAAAGCTCATACAGCAGCAATTCATACAAATCAAATCTGAAATCTTCGAAATTTTTTGAAAACTTTTAAAATTGAATCCAACACTGAGAAAAACGGGGGATGGCTTCTTTTCTCTGATGCTTTCAAGCTAACGTTAAATGAATATTGGATTGTTATTATTATTATTATCAACATTGTGTAGCTCCAAAATGCTAAATCCAAGCAAATTCCAACATAATTACTAAGCTGAAATGGCTTGCAACATTCACAAATTGAATGTATACCAAACAAATACCAAAACGTTCTGGACTCTGTAAGATTTACATTTGAGCTTCTGCCTCATCACACCCTGTTTTTTTCATCCAGTATTGTTATACCAGCCATTGCATTTTTTCTTTCACTTCAAGAACATTTCTGTGATGTTGTTTTTGTTCTCCTGTCTGGAGTTTCCATCTCCAACAGTCTAAAGTAACTAACGTCTCTGAACACTTGTCCAAATCTACTCTACTCTCAGACTCAAAATGTTCATTTTGCTCACAGACACTTCTTTTGGATCAACACCCACAGGAAGACACAGTAATATGCAGTGTGATTTGGGTTACAGTCTGCTGCCGCAGTGATCTTGTAATTGATAAGAGGATGAACATTAATAACTGAATGAATGAATGAATCTCCACCTTCTCCAGCCTTTCTTCTTGTCAGCTTTGAAACTCTAACTTGTTAACGTGCACACGTTCACGTGTTAACGTGATTGTTTTTTTCTAAACAGTTTTCCAATCTTTCTTCTTACATCTGCTTCCTATTCACAAAGTCAACTATTTCCAATAATCACACCTTACTACTATTAATATGAGTCCAGGGTTTGGTGTAGCCCAGCCCCTAAATTAAACCCATCAGCCTATCTGACTACACATCAACACTTTCTCACTGTTCTCAACAATATTCTGCACTCTCCGCACATTCCACTGCCACTGCTTACTATCATCTTTATTCTATGCTTTTGTTATTTAATATAGTCAAGCTGTGAATACTATTTGTACACGTCTTCCACCGCTTCTGGCTTTAGCAAAAAAAAAAAGGCATTTTCTAGTGCTTAATTGGGCATAAACCCAAAGTTCTTCTTATTAATCTGAACACCGTGCCGTAGACTTGCTCCAACAAATCTATCCCACACCCATATTCTATTCCTGATTAACTTCATACATTAGTACTTACTGCAGCTACTGTCCTTTACAGCTGTATTTCTCTTTTCAGCCAAACCATAAAATACATCTGTGCAGTAATTAATGATGGGTGCTCTTGTAATCTGACTTTCTCAACTATTTCTAGAATTTTCTAACCTTTTTCTTTTGGTTTGTCAATTATTGTGACTTTGTTTCAACATGCTTTGACGGTTTTGTTTTGACTGTCATCCGACCCTTATCCATTTCATTAACTGACAATTTCCTTCTCCTCCATGTCCATGTTGCATTCCTTCCAGAGATAGAATTCTCTTATATGTCACTCTGTTCTCCACCACTTTGTTTCAAAGGTATTGAGTCAGTTGTTAAGTTATTTGGGAATAAAATATCAGGAAATAGGATTTACAGTAGATCAGGAGGATTAGATCCTCGTACAATGTTAAAGTTGACCTGAAGTAACTGTTATATTTACTCTTGAGTTATAATATGTATTTCCAGACTTATAATTAACCCTAATGATGAATACATACTTTTTTGGCGATTTTTTTTTTTGGTCAATGCCCACATCCAATACATTTGCTCAGTCTGTGCCTCAGGAAGCTAGGAAGGAACACTGATACTATTTTGTGTAACACTGCTCTCTATTTGCAGCAGAGTGATGCAACACCACCATGTTTTCTAATACAGAAAGAATCAATTTGTGAACACTGGAGAGCAGTTCAATGCACGTTTTATGCCCAAAGGATGATAGTTGGGGAGGGTGGAGATGAAGTAAGACAACTGGTGTGGGCTGACATGGGTGTGCTGACTCCAAGAAATCACATTTTATTCATTGTCTCTCACCTCCAGCTCTTTATTTCTCTCTCTCTCTTTCTTTGTAACTGAGTTTGTGATGCAACTAAGGGCAATGGCTGTCGTACTCAGAAATCTATTAGCTCATCAGACTAAAAAGTGGCAGCTGAAGAATTCAAATGGCTTTGTGTATTCTCTCTTGTCTACTTGGGTATATTGACCCCACTGTCGCTCTTTCTGTATGACAAATGAAAAAAGTTTTAATAAATTGTGAGTCTAACAAAACTGATGTACCTGTCCAAGACTTTAGTGTCCAGCTTTGAAATGAGCTCTAGTCGTATAGAATCAAACTCAACAGCTTTTTTTTTCTTTTAAGATAATGAGGATTTACTCAGAGAAAAAACAGTGTGGCTGTAACTTTAATATGTCGATCTTACATTCCATGTGAGTGAAAATATTTCGGATTGTGTTTTGTAGCGACCTTCACTTTGGCATAGAGAAAATGTCTGTCATAGGTGTGAAACTCCAGGGTTCACCTCCTGGGCAAGTGCAGCAATCCTGATTAGGGGGGTTGGCTTCCAGAGAGCTCACCATCCACCGAAAGATATGGTGCAGTGCAATGTGATTTAGGTGGCTGTCGTGGAGGCTGCCAGACATAAATGGTAGCCACATTGACCTTAATGTAGCTACTTACAGGGGTTACAAGTATCATTTTGTGGAGACTTGTTCAAGTACAAGAGGGTGCTGTTAGGGCCCAGTGAACAGACAAGTGGATGAAAATGGATGGATGGATGGATGGATGGTGTTTTGTGGTCTGTCAAAAATTGCACTAGTTCATGCTAATTATAGTAAACAAATTGAAGTAATCACTGGTATATTTATTGATTTCGTTAGACAGTAGTGAAGTGGTTGGCACGCCTGCCTCTGAAACAGGGAGAGCAGAAAGTTCTTGGTTTGAGTCTCAGAGGAACTATATGCTTGGAGCTTGTCAGTGGTAGCCTGTTAACACCAGGTAAAAGAACTGCTGTTAACACAGTAAGTTCCCATTTTGGGATCGATAAAATATGGGGCCCTGGTGGCCTAGTGTTTAAAGAACCAGACTTGGTTCTGGATGATTTTACGTTTGTGTCCACCAGCTACCAGGTCACCACTGAGGTGCACTGAGTATGGTATCATCCCCCCACACTGCTTCCTGTATGCTCTCAAAGCTGCTCATTTAAAGACAGAGTTAAATGCAGAGGTTGGATTTAGATGTGTGCATGGTGTGCTGTCACCATGACACAATGTCACAATGTTTCGCTTTCATGTTCTTGTTGAAACAATGTCAAACCTACAGTTTAATTGCAAAAGTGATTTATTTGGGAGAGTTTTTGTCAGCCTAGCTATTATAACCACAATTATCAGTCTGACATGTTAATGGGGTCAAACGATATCAAAGACTTGTTTAGTCATGTCTGACAAATAAGGTCCTAAACTAAAAGCCTTTTGTATCTTAAGACTTGTCTATATTTTTATAGGACTCCTAAATCTGTGTTTACTATTACTACTACAGTTTTTCTTTTCAATTTTGTATTAGGTTTAGGTTTTATTTTCAATTTATTTTAGTTTCTCCACTTGTAAATGTCTTACCAGACGATTAACTCCTATATAATATATATTTACTTGCATAAAAACAACTTGTCTTTAGCAGTAAAAACTCTTTTCACTCTTTTATTTTTAGCAGCACTAGCCTTTGACAACCTTAAGCTTGGTAGGGCCTGTAAGTGACCAACACCAAACATAGGGAAGTGTTTAATGAGCAGATATAACTGGTAACCACATTGACCTTAATGTAGCTACTGACAGAGGCTAAAAGTAAAGTGTCATTTGTAGAGACTTGTTTAAGAGGTTGCTGTGAAGAATGTCTACAGTGGTTCTGCACTTAAAACAAGCAATCTGGTCTTCCAGCTTCTTGTTGGAATATCCAGAATTGTAATTCAATGTCACTATAGCTACCAATCCAGCATACTACAAATTATAGTACAATACTTGATTTGTTATTTAAACGAGGAACATAAATACCTGTACATAAATTACAAACAATCCACAAGTACACACTCGCCCAAAGACTCTACTGGACATTAATCCTCATTTATTCCTCCTGATCCCCCCTCCACCCCCCGCACACACACACCACATCTCGTGTTCCATCACTGACCTTTTTTCTCCTCCTTCCCAGAGGAATAATTTACCCTCTAATCATCCCTTTCTGTCCTCCATTCTGTGCTTTTCATTTTGCTTTTTACACCTTGTTTGTTTTGTCCCCTTCTCTCACCAGTTTGTCCCTGTGTGCCTTCCGTCCTTTCTACTTCCACCTGAGCCCATTTCTCTCTCTGGCTCATTTTCTCCTTCCCCGTCTATCTCCTGGTGTATCACTGCACATTCTTGTAGTCAATTATCCCTTCTGTTAATGAGCAGATAAATCTAATGGCTCTCTCCTTCAGTGTCTCAGAACATTTTTCCTCACTCCCTTTTGTCTTTGTAGGCTTATGGGACATGCAGCATCCCTCACTTTTAAAAGGTTTGTTCTGAACACAGGCCTTATGTTTCCTGTTGGAACTTTTCTTGAGGCCTCAGCTCTAAAAACCTGATTTATTCTAGTGTATAATACAATGATATGTCTTACCTAGTTGGGTCTTGGTTCCCATGTGGAAAAAGAATAGCCCCACTGTTTTCTTTCTTTGGTTAGATATCAGACCAAGCATGCCAATATAGAAGATTGCCATGAGCCAGCATCTGCTACTTTGCGCAACCGTAATTGTTAGGCAGCAAACCTGTGCATCAAAATAGCGTGGTGTAAACTTTGTCAGATACCAGGGATAAATGTTTAACATGTCAGGATAACAACCTGTTTGACGACTTGAGGACTATTCCACGTCAATAATGTCACCAGTGTTTGCTTTTCGTCTTTCCTGTCGCTGCAGCAATGGCAACCAAATCAGAGTTTTGTTTTTTGTGGTATCTTAGAATGATAGAAAATCAAAAATGAAATTTCCAGTGTTAATCAAGGTTTCAGGATACCTTACACTCGATGTGGCCTATCATGTGAAAGCAAATCCCTTTTATCCCGATTGTTTCTGGTGATTAAAATGAGTATTTCATAAAGTTGAGTCACCCAGTTGTTTTATGCCCCTGAGGCATGTGGGTGGAACTATACACACTGTTGGTAGTGAAATTTAACTTCAAGAACATCTAACTGGTATAATTTATCTTAGCTCCCACTGTGGCATTATTGACAACCTGTATATATCTTTTCTCTGTTACCCTCTAGGTGCGAGACTGCCAAAAAACGTATAAGCTGGCACTCAGCATTGTTCTTGAAGCATTACAGTAAAAGAGCTTTCTGTTGCTCACACTTTTTTCTTTTTGCAGCCAATTTTTTTGGCCCTGTAGTTTGTGGTGTTGTTATTTTCTACTGGCATCCATGTGTTAAAAAAGGCACGGAATGTAGCACCCGCTGTTATCTTGGGTTTACACAATTATTAAATAAGAATAACTGAGTTTATAATAATTTCAACAGACTTGTTGACTCCCACGGTTACATAATCAATAGCAGGGTAGGCAGACGGAGCACCGCATGGTATATAGTGGGTTTGAAAAGAGCTGTTGCCAGTAGCAGCAGTTCTGCAAAGTTCCTGCAATGAATGTTTATATTTGAGGCAAAAATCTTTTATTGTCTGCATTAACTTAAAATACTAAATTGATCATTATTTAAAATTTCAGACAGATTTTTTCGCGTTGAAAATTACAGTTTTCAATTTAAACGTGATCTTTAAACCAGTGCACTAAATTGTTAACTTGTTTATACCAAGGGCTAGTTAACTGGTATTTGTATATACATTACATACATATATTTAACAGATATTTTTGTATTCCGTAGAGTTTGAAGATTTTGTTTTTAGTAAGTTCCTAAAACGGTGTCCCGCTGTGACCTTCACAACAGCAGTAGTTCCTGGACCCAGGGTTTGGGACCGTTGCACTAAATTCTAAACAAAATAATTTGACTGTTGGGTTTGTGTTTGGATTTATATATGTTTAGGAGGGAAGGATGCCACAAAGGCCAGCCCAAAATATCTGGTCTGGCTGTTGCTAAGTCTTCATGTATTGTGGAGACATGTCTGTACTGATTTGTTGATGTTGCTGTTGTAATCTTGCATTTTCGCAGTTGCATAGTCAGAGCAATGGTAGCAGCACAATACATCTCAGTATTTATTTTGTCAGCTGCACAAAGAATATGCTGAAACACATTCAGGAGTACCTGATGACGGAGTTAACCTTTCCAAAAGGGCAGATCATCACATTGACAGGAATGTTTGGTTGTTTAGCTGAAGGAGATGAGGTCCAGCCCAGGCTAAAGAAGTAGTTTCATACCAATTTATAGATACAATTCAGGAATTTCCCCTTTGCGACTTATTTTTACCCCAAGAACACACTTTTATACTTCTTAGCAGCTGTGGTGGGCCTTTGATGACGTCATAGTTTGAGACGTCAAATTAATACGCTTCATAATAAAAATCAGTATGACACCAGGACTTAAAAATCAACACATTGTCATGATCTGGCTCTGAGAGTCATGGCAAAAAGGGAAGTCACACCATGGATGTTTGTTTATTTAATGTTCTGGAGTGTGTAGGAACAGTGGCATCAGTGGTGTAGGGTGTGCATGTGTTGGTAGTGTGAAACAAAAGCAAAGGACAACCAAAGAAATATCAAACTGAACCAGACCAAACCAAAACAGACTAGGAACAGCCCAGAATAGGTCACAACCAGAGAGAGATCACAGACCAAAAGAGTACCAGCCTGCAGTGGCATAAATACCCCGAGTAATAGAAAACACCTGCAAACAGAAAACCACAACCCGGAAAGAGGAGGAGAAAGACATAGACCACACCCAGGAGAGGAGAAGGAAGGAACACCCTCAGGATGCCACACAGGGCATCACAGCATATACATTATAAGAGCCTTAATACAGGCTCATCAAGCAACACATAATTACAAGAGCATTCAAAAGTGCAGTCCCAAACATGTCAACAAGTCCGATTTCTCCCACTTGTGAATAAATACACACCATATTTTATTTCATTTAACTGTATTACAAATTCTTTAACAATAAAAAACCAATAAAATACTAATACAATGCTTGCACTCACCAACCTGGATCCGTACTGTGTCTAGTTATTTAAAAATAAAATCCATCCTTTTTTTTATTCCTCATAAAAACTCTAAAATAAAAACTAAAAAATGTATCTTTGTGTTTCAGATCCATCAGCAAGTCTGTTTTGATGGACATAGAGGCTAAAGTTGAGAGCCGCGTCTGTGCGGTCCGGTATTTAGCTGTACGTGTTGTGAAGTTTTGATGCTGACAATGAGCGTTCAACAGAGGCACTGGACACAGCCATGGTTACGGCCAAACATGCCCGTGTGTGAAGTTGCCCTATGAGATTTTTTTATCCGAAGAAAATCAAGGAGATCAACGGGACTTTGCCCTTCAAAATCAGCACTCAGTTAGACTCAGTTCTGTTTTCAGTACTGGAAAATCAAACAAGATGACATAGTCTAATCACGGGACACGAGCAAATCATATGACTCCAAAGCCAGCTAGCTTCCACTGGCCTCCGAGATAATCTGACGAGATAATCTGGGCCTGAGAGCTGTGAACTAAACAGACAGTGCCTAT
>JAFBJS010003376.1:258703-313913 GCA_016785265.1 Paraplagusia blochii | reverse complement strand
CCATCTCAATCTGTCTTCTCTAGCTTTTTCTCCAAACCTTCCTGTCTGTGTTGTCCCTCTAACCACCTCGTTCCTGATCCTGTCCATCCTTGTCTCTCCTAAAGAGAACCTCAGCAGCATCTTTAACTCCTCCACATCAATACCTATTAAAACGAATAAACTTTACGTACAATTTAACAGGATTTGTGAAAGTTTTGTGATTGTCTTCACTGGATCTCAGAACTATTTCTATCTTTGCTTCACCTTTGTCTGTGGAATGTGAGACCAGTGATGAATTAGAGACCATTGAATAAATACATCACAAAAAAACCCCCAAACAAACAGGAATGAGTTGAAGGTCAAGAGAAGAAGAAAGGTTCTGTTCTGACCTTCTCCACGGCTCTGGACACTGGATATCTGGCCTGTTGACCTGGAGAACCAAACAAAGTGAGACTGAAGACCTTCATATGAGAACCATAAGGAGTTGGTTCTGGTCCAGGTGTCACTCACTTTTGTTCTTGTTGCAGTAGAACCAGAGGAAGGTCAGGAGTCCACAGAAGAGGAGGAGAGCCAGGATACTGCAGGGGATTCCAGCAGCGATACCGGCCACGGCAGGACCACTGAGACCACCACCTGGGTTTAACACACACTTAAATAAAACGGGTTCATCTGGTCCATTAAGGTCCATCTCCTGTCCATTAAGGTCCATCTCCTGTCCAACAAAGTCCATGTGACTGGGCTTTCCACCGATAATAAAAACCAAAGTATGCAATGCCCAGATTTTGATGTGTGATCTGAGAAGAGTTTTGTGGAAAGACAGCTGTATATAAAAGAAAAAGTCACTAGATGGCAGCATTGTAGCTTATTTAGTTAATCTATAATAATAACCAGGGTATTGTGTGGAGAAAATTGTACAAAATATTTGATAAATATTGTCAGGCCTGTATCCTTATTGGTTGATATCAAAATTGGACACTTTCAGTGATTTTAGCTCACAGTCCATAAAGAAAATGGTCCACTACTGTCTCTAGTGGTCATTTTGCATCATAACACTCAGATCTTTGAGCTAAAATCACTTTTTCTTGTAGGTTGGTGATTCAGTTTCCAGTTAAAAAAAACAGGTTTAGATCCAGTGGAGGATGTACTTCAGGATACAGTACCTGGACCGACCCTATGGACCTTGGACGGTTCTCCTTCGCTGTTTCCAGCTTTGGGGACGACCCTGAAACGATACGTCTTCTTTGGGTCGAGAGGGAAGACATCTGCACTGCGAGCAGAACCAGGTTCTTGTAGGATGGTGTAGAAGTCGTTCGATAAACGTGGGCCGGTGACTCGAGGTTGACCCGGAATTTTGGGGCCTTTCATTTGGATTTCAAAGTCTCCGTAGGAGAAAAGAAAAAAATTGATTTTTCAGATTTAACGTGAAAATCCGTGGTGTTACAAAAGTGTTGCTGTTTCCTGTCAGACCTGTGACCACGACGTTGGGCGGGACTTCCCAGGACAAGGTGACCACAGTTCCATTAGGATCAGTGGACAGACTGAAAGCCGAGACGGTTGGACCTGAGGAGAGAGGGTGGAGGAGAGGACAGGGGGTTTAAGACAGAGCTCTGTGTGAAGAAAAGACCAAAGTCATTTTCCTTCTGAGAATCCACTGTGTGTTTGTCATTTAATCCTAATCTGCACATTCCTAATCTCAGTATATGGTTAGCCTGCTTTTCCCCCCAAATAATGAAAAAACTATACATATGATCCTAAAAGTTACCCAGAAGCTGCACTGCCCTCTTCTGGCTGCCCAGAGGATTGCGGCACGTGCAGGTGTATTCCTCCTGCAGCAGATCACTGACGTTGAAAGATCTAATCTGAAGACGGAGGCCGTCCTCACTGATGTGAGAACTTGTCCCGTTGGTAATGACCTCGGTGCCTCGTGTCCATGACATCACAGGTGTGGGCGTGGCCTGGCAGACACAGGCCACAGTCACCAGGATTCTGCCAACAGTGTCGAAGGCGGTGGTGACCACTGGGATGAAGTTCAGGGGAGCAACTGAGGAGGAGGAGAAGAAGGAGGAGAGGGATTTTTTCTGACCCTAAAAACAATAAGTCAACAGATCGACTTCTTCAATCAGACCTGCGGTGGCGCTGCAGCTGCTGTTCTGGACCGGATGGACCGCTGAACATGTGACTGGTTTCCCGTTCAGTTCTTCGGATGCAGGGAGGATCAGAGCAAAGATTCCCGATCCAACCATACTGACGTTAGTGCTGGTGCTCTGTGCTTGGAACCACAGCTGGGCCAAAGGAGCGCCCCCTGTCCACTCACATTGGTACTGCAGATCCACTTGATCATTGGCTGAATGTACTGAGCAGGAAGCTTCACCAGGAGGTTTCTCTGGTCCAAAAACAAAAACGTCAATAGGGAACTTCATATTCAAACTATCTATCAAAGACTTCCACGTACCGAACACCTTTACGGTCAAACTCTTGTGGCGGGTTCTTCCTGTGCGAGGGTTGGTCAGCGTGCAGGTGTAAAGGCCTCCGTCACTGCTCTGGACGTTTGTCCGGTTCAAGACTTCACTCTCAGACTCAGACAGAATCTGATCTTTAAAGCTCCAGCGCACGGTCGGTGGAGGGAGACCCTCAGCCAAACACCTGAGGCTGAAGGTGTCACCTGATATGAAGAAGGGTGGAGACGGTTGGAGCTGCAGAGTGGGTTCGTCTGGTCCATCTGACCACGGGGAGAAAAACAAGAACAGGAAGGTAAGGCTCACAGTCTGAGGAAACATCAGATGCAACGTCTGCACATCAAAAACTCAGAAGTCATGTCGTCTTCTGAGCTGGATTCTGATTGGTTCCTGTCTTACACAGCACAGTGACGTTGACGTGGGCCTCCGCTCTGCTGAAAGGGTTGGTCAGCAGCACCGAGTATCGTCCAGTGTCGAGGCGAGTCGGATCGTGGACCTCCAGTTTCTTCTGGTGCAGGGAATAGTGAGAGTCGGTGGGGAGGATCTCCGAGCCGTTGAAGAACCAGGTCTGCTGCTCCACCACTCCTGACGACATGCTGTAGGTCAGGCTGAAACGCTCAGTGTCGCCCTCAGACACTGGCTCAGGTCTCAGCAACAGCGACACCTCCTGGAAGACTTCTGTCAAACAGAAAACAGAACACGGACCCAGAATATGGAAGACACGTCTCTCAGAATGTCCTCTCAGACTGAGACACTCACCGAACAGAGTCAGGGTGAAACTGCTCTCGGCTTCACCCAGTCCAGACTTGGTCAGTTCCACTGTGTAGTTTCCACTGTAGCGCAGCGGAACATTGACAAACTTTAAAGAACCGTCACCCTCCATCTCCAGCACCCCCTGGTGGTCAATAGCCACATCTGGGGCATCAGCAGAGCCCACGGTCCACGTCAGGACCGGGATGCCTTCTTTGAACCAGGTCACTACCGGGTCGGGGGCTCCACTGAAGATCATACGCAAGGTCACGTTAGAGCCCACCTGAGCTTGGACTTGAGGGTCACCAAGAGAAAAGATCTGCAGCCTGCAGAGGGCGCCTGTGAGAGGTAAACGAGAGACAAGACGGAAAAATCTGTCAACAAGGAGGAGCAGAAAACTATTATAACTATCCAAAGTAAAGATTTTCTAAAGTTAAAAAATCATAAATGGTTTTTCTACATAAAACTTAATGATGACGTGATGTTATTTATTTGATAAAACTTCCACAAGGATGAAAATCACAGACCGTTTGCCAAAAACATACACAGAAACAAAAAAAACCTGTCAAGACTCAATAAAACTTTTTACAAAGTCAAAAAACTTTAGTGTCTTAGGCTGTTAGTTTAGCAAATTATATCATTGATTATATTAAGAATCCTGAAAATGATAAAATAAAAAGTGTGGACTTACCACCAAGTGAAAGGTTGAACAGAACGAGTGAGAACAACGTCCTGAACTTATTCATGTCAGAACCACAGTTCCACGAAAACTGTAGACGAGCGTCTTTGAAGAAGAAGACTCACTCGGTCAGTTTCTGTTCCAGGAAAAGACCAAGAAGAAAAATGACCTTGATGAAGACGCCGAAGATCCTGAGTCAGCTGAGGCCACGCCCACCACCTCACTCTCACTGTGTGTGTACTCCAAACACTGGAACTGAACACACACACAGAGGACTTACAGCCTTCTTTCTGGACCAGGTACAGAACCAGGATCACCTCTTCACCTGGTCCTCTCCCCACATTCCATAACAAACACCTGTTCCACATTCGACCGACAGATAATCCAGATTATTGGACCACGAAAAGTGGAATTTCTGAGTCTGGACAAAGAACTTGAGGTACTTTGTTCTGCTTCCCTGTTGAAACAGATTCAGTTTCTCTCAAAAAAAAGAAAAAACTTTAACCCTGGACCAGGGCGACACCAGGAGCAGAACTTCATGGAACCATGTGACGTAAGAACGTCCAACAAACAAGGAGAGAAGAGTGTTGTTTATTTCTGAGAAGTTTCTGTAAAATCAGCAGAAAAGACTGGGACTGATGATCTCATTTCACTGCAACTGCAGCGCCACCAACGTGTGTAACAGGGTCATTATTGCAATCACCGTCATCTTTGAAACATCAGCTGTTTTTTTAGATACAAATGTTTGCTGTGATAAAAAAACATTCACAGAACAATGATCGGTTTTGACCTGGACTGGTGTCAAAGAACAGGTCCGGGATTTGAACATATGGCAAACAAAAAAAATAGGAACCAACTCCACCCATGGTAGCAGTTGATCCACGGATGCTCCATCAATAAAATTAGGTTTTTGTTTTTTCCAGACTGACCGCAGTGACATAAATTGACCACAGGGGGCATCAGTGGACCAAAGGTTTACTGGCTTTTTTTTTATTAGAGACTGGTGTTGGACAGAGAGTGGTTTAGAAACATTACTGTTGTTAAAGACATGATCAGGTGATGAAGACAGACAGACACCAAGTCTGAGGAGACTGCAATCAGTCCAGGTCTTGAACAGTCCATGTGTGTCTGACAGGTTGTACCGTTCCACCTGAGGGAACCCTGGCACCAAGGCCAGGTGAAGGGTCTGGATCAGAACCTTGGACAAGGACAGGTTTCAAATCCAAAAGTGTTCTGGAACAGCAGATGGCGCTGAAGCTGCAGGAGTCTTGGTCGTCAGTGGTCAGTCCAGGTCCAGTAGAGAAGCACAGACGGTTGCGATGAGGGGGGAGAGTGGAGCTGATCCTCACCCTCCCTCTGCTGTTGGGATCCCTGCTCTATATCCTGCCAGTCTCCTTCAGTTTGGACACCAGGTCGTCCACCGTCTCCACCTTCACACCAGCCTGTCTCTGCGGAGGCTCGTCCACTCTGAGCACCTGCAGACGTGAGGTCAGGTCCACTCCCAGGTCTGAGGGCTTCACCTGTGCAATCTTCTTCTTCTTGGCTTTCTGAGGAAAAAAAAAAGAAGAAAAATGTGGGACTTGAGTTCAACCTAAGAATTTTCTCTTGTCAAATCTCCCACAATCCCTTGCAGCTGACCATGATGTTGGGCAGGGTGGCATATCTGGGCGTGTTGAGTCGGAGGTCGGCGGTCAGCACCGCAGGTGTGTTGATTTTTATGGATTCCAGTCCGCCATCGATCTCCCTCACCACCTTCACCTTCTCTCCTTCCACCGTCACCTCTGACGCAAAGGTGCCCTGAAATAAAAAAACACCACCAGGGGGCGCTCATACACAGAACCGTCAAATAACGCTAACATAAAGACCACAAACATAAATTATAACACTTATCACTTATGGTGACACAGCAAGAACGAGTGAGAGCAGTAAACTGATACAGTGCCCCCTCTACTGGTTAGACTGTGCAACTACATCAAATTAAATGTTTCATACTTATTTTTTAGACCCACAAAACGGCTCCATCTACAGGTGAACAGAGTATTGAACCTGACATGGGAGTCAGCTGCAGTGTCGCCTCCTGCTGGCTAAACACTACAGAGTTAGGGCTACTGACCTGAGGCCAGTCCAGTAAGGCTGCGGTCATCTGTCCAGTCTGATTACAGTCGTCATCGATGGCCTAGAAAACAGACAAACGAGTCAGCAGGGTCAGAGCAGCGGTCCAGTTCCACAGGGGAGTCGGTTCTAGGTTCTGTTCTCACCTGCTTGCCCAGAATAAGCAGCTGAGCCTCCTCCTTCTTGGCTAAAGCGGCCAGAATCTTGGAGACCTGCAGAGGTCCCAGGGTCTCATAGTCTTTGCCGCTAACCTCCACGTGGATGCCCCGGTCAGCCCCCATGGCCAGAGCCGTACGGATCGTCTCCTGACAAACAGACACACATTCACATATAAACACGTGTCTGTGTTATTTTTATTTTGTTTTGAGGTAAAGTGACTTAAACAGAACAAAAGAAGAATTTAAAAGAAGGTATAAAGCTTCTTTAACTAATATTTAAGAAAAATCCAAAATTGTAAACACATTTGTTAAACTTATTACAAATAATACCACAGAAATTAACACAACTTAGCTGTAATGATTTGTACAAACAGTTGAGGTTTAGGGATCAGAGTTCCTCTGTCTGTGATTCTGGATTTTAGAACAAATTCAATAACTAACGGATATTTAGTTGAACTTCTTTTATTGATCCGTCACAACAACACTGTTACCTGGACCTGCTGTGGTCCACAGCTGACAGCGACCACCTCCTTCACCAGCTTCTTCTCCTTCAGCTTCACTGCCTCCTCCACAGCAATTTCACAGAAAGGGTTCATCGAGTGCTTCACGCCATCTGTCACCACACCGCTGTTGTCTGGCTTCACCCGGATCTGAGGGCGACGTGAGGACAAGGACAGAGTCAGGACGTAACAATGGAAAGTTCATGTCTAAAAGACATTTGTTTCTACTGTAGTTCATACTCTGTGCCACGACTTTTTAAATTTTCTAAAGTTTATTCAGTAACCTCTTCTGGTAATACTCATTATTGAAATATATATGTTTATATAATTTTATCAACATCTTTTTCTTCTCCTGGGGGGAACTGAAAATGGGTCCATGACCCTCCCGTTGTGAACCACTGTTCCAAAGTGAGTGTTCTTTTTCTTTTTAAAAGAGAGTGAGCTGCAGGTCCTTTCATAAGAAACACTTATGGTCAGTGACAGCGGTCAGATCCAGCTGCAGCAGGAACTTTCCAGCGGATAAGACAAACAATGACCCAAAGGCTGAAACAACCGGTGTCTTTGGTTCGGAGACACTGGAACTAAAAAAAACGAAGATTTCTGCTGGTGAACTCCTAAAGAGAGCAGTTTGCTTTATACGCGACTGTTAAGACTGAACACGGAAGGACGTCCTTACTCACAGCAACTGTTGCCCTGAGTTTTGAACTATTTACATGGGGTCATTGTGTGCGCGTGCGTGTTGGACGGTGACTGTATGCGTTAGCAGGCTACAACTAGCATAGCGAACACGGTTCAGTGAGGGACGTGGACATAATTGAGCATTTGGCGAAATAAATATTCTTTTATGAAACGTCCAAAAAAACACTAAAATGATTTTTCTCACCTTGACTGCATAATCAATTACGCGTTTCACTCCGACGAGCACGCGGCCAGACATGGTGAAGGTTTCAAAGTGACACAGAGGAGAAACTCCAGCAAAGCCGGACAGGTTTTAGTGAGACACCAAAAAAACAGAAAACAGGAAATCCTGTTTTCGTCCAATCAGAGACAACCAGCCACTCCAATCTCTATTGTGATTGGTTGAGCTATGTTTACACGCCCACCATTTGGCTAAAACCCAGGTCTCCGACTATTTCTTCAATGGCGTCGCGCTTAAACGTTTTAGCAACAGAAATGACACAATTAAAAAGCAAAATACCTTCACGTTTAACCTTGAACTACGACTGTTTACATTAAATAAGTATTATATAAGTCGTGCATTATATCAACGTGAAAACGACCACAGTGCGAAAGGTTCTACTTCACACTAGGAGAAAATGTTGAAACAAATGCATTAACAGGGGCTAATACGGAAACACACGAAAGAAAACTATCTGACTCCAAATCAGCTGGAGCTCCAACATTGTTCTCACCCTCCCACACTGTCACTCCTCCCCCCTCTTGTCACATGACCCGGGTGTTTGTCCTCGTGATCAGATCTCTTTTTCTTCTCTTGTTTTTATGTTTCTTTCCTCGGTGTTTGGCTGAGTGGGAATCATTTTAATCCGGACCCTAATGGATTTACTGACCCAGAATCTGGACACGAACAGGTATCACGGACACTCACCGACAACAACTGTTTACAGCGGCAGCAGAAGGGAACGTGTGAATTGTAGCCGAGTTGACTGACGGACTGACGTCTCTGAAAACTCCGGTGCCATTTTAGTCAAATAGTTTCAGTGAGTTTTAGGTTTTGTGAGTTTTGTTGAACCAGAAGTAACAATGTTGGGCATTTATGTCATGACATTAACCATGGACGAGGGTAATAATGATATGATAATTGTAGTGACGTTGAATGATGACGAAAATGTGGACGACCAATTGTTTGTTTGATTGATACTATAGCTGAGGTATTCTTGATATCCACGAGTGAATAAGTACCTTGTGTTCTTCACGTCAATATTTAATGTCTTTTATGTATGATGTACAGTCAGGACCAGCAGGAAGACGTGGAGGAAGAAGTGGAGAGACCTGGAGGTGAGAGAAGAGCTCTTTTTCATGACACATTCTCCTCATTCGCAGTGTTTTTTGTTGACACCTTTTCAAAGGTAACTCAACTTATTCAGGTTTTGACGACCACTAAACCATCATTTAAGTGTGAACTCAGAGATAAACCTACAAATAACAATTCATTACATCTTGTTTTAGAGGAGATGATGATCTAAAAGCTGAAGATCTGCTGAATTGAAAATAAAATATGATTAATAACTGTATGTCTTGGCTTGTCCATCGGGTCATAAAACTCCATTATTTGGATAACCAACTTAAACTTGTGGGACTGCCTGTCCAACTACTGCTCCTTTGTCTCCCTCTGCTGGAGACAGGTTGATCTGTATCTGTTTGTATCATCTGTTCACGCAGAGCAGCCCAAGGACGAGTCCATCAGCAGTTTCCATCAGACTGCAGCTTTTCCTGAGAACAGCGTCCAGTATCAGTTCCAAGGTGAAGGTCCGGTGAGTAGGGCAGACCCACGTGATCACTCTCCATCCCCGTCTGCACAAACAGACACACAGCTCAATACAGACAAAGACATGGGCGCGCTGGCCGAGCCAGAGGAGGAATTTCCTGCAGAAAATAAGTCGAGTCTGTTGGGAGTATTTTTCAAGTTCTGTGGTCTGTGTGTGAGACACACACACACACACACACACACACACACACACACACGTGGATGACAGTCACATGTCAGTTGGGAGGAGGAGCCGAGAAACTCAATGAAATCATTTTCCTGCTCTTAAATTAGAATCAGGTGATTTCTTCTGTCCAGAGCCGAAAGCCTTAAAACCTCAGCAGCCATGGGTTCGGTTTCTGCTCTGAGAGATACTAAAGCTGGAGATGATTTCGCTCAGGTTAGACAGGAAGTGACATCATCACCACCTCAACAGTGACAGCTTCTCTGTTCTGCTCATAAAACCCACTGTTCTTCTTCTGTGATGTTAAATTGAAAAGAAAAACTAAAGTTTTCTGTCTTGCCTTGTGCAGGTGACGTACCACGTGGTCCAGGTGACGGAGGAGCATCTGGAGGGCAGACGTGAAGGGGGCAGAGCTGCAGGTGGAGCCGTGAGCGTGGCCTTCAACGCAGCTCCACAAGCAGTGGCTCAGGTAGGTGATGTCAAAAAGTTAAAGTCACAGTCGGCGAAGGTTCACTGTCAGACCCAGATCCTTCAGACCAGGATCCTTGTCTCATTCCAGGCCGTCATTCAGAACTCCTTCAATAATGGAGGAAGTCCAGCAGGGGACGCTACAGGAGGTGAAACACGCTTTGCCTATTACCCAGCCTCCAAAGCAGCGACTGCAGTGAGTGAGGGAAGTCTGCAGACTGGAGTGGGTTCAGGTTCTGGCACTGACCCGACGCTCACACAGGCTGGAGGTGGGTTGGACTACAGTCCTCTAGAACTTCTTCTTGGAACTCTTTGAGACAGACAGGATTACAGATGAGCACAGCATTATTTTTTGACAGGTTTGGCTCTTTATACCAGCCCACCAAAATGATCCAAATTGTGTTTTTTTTTTAATTATATTATAGATTATAGATCTCTTCTCTGCAATACTTGCATTTCACCAGTAGGTGGCATAGAAAAGGATAATAATATTTTTGCATTTTAACATTTCTGCATGACTTCATCTGATTCATCTGAGTTTTCACCAATCTAGTTGCCACAAGTAAAATTTAAATGACTTTTACAAAGTTAATCTCTGACTTTGATATAACTTTGAGATTACACAGGAACAAAACAAACCCTATTACTCAGCGTGTTCGCCTCTGTGTGGTTGAAACATGTGCCTCTGTGTTTGTAGGGCAGTTCTATGTGATGATGACGCCATCTAGTGTCACTCAGACTGGAACAGCACGGAACATTGCTCCACGGACACCGTCCTATTCTGTGTGAGTCAAGTTTCACCAGGGTTCATTGAATGAGTTTTCATTATCAGTTATCGCTGCCGCTCTTTAGAACTCAGACTTCTCTCTAAATGGTTCAACCTGTGCTCGTCTTCTCTGTTGACCGTCTGTACTGACCGTCTGTCACTGACCATAAAACATAAAATCAGATGATTATTGCTTTTTGCTTGTTCACAGAAAAATGGATGGAACCCGAGCACCGAGAGATGACAGGAGAAGAGCCCAGCATAATGAAGGTGAGGTGACAATGAGGAAGATAAGAGATGAAGACAATGACGAGGATGGATTAGATGTATCACAGATACATCATACATATGACATTTTTAAAATCCGAAACACTGAGTCAACCATAAATAAGGAGAAAAGTTCAGATGAATATTCCAGTGGTATAATCTGGACAGTGGAATACTGCCATCTCTCACGTTCACATGTCTTCCCTTCTTTAGTGGAAAGACGACGTAGAGACAGAATCAACAACTGGATCGTCACGTTGTCCAACATAATCCCAGGCTGCAGCGTAGACAGCACCAAGACTGGAGCGGTAAATTCTGTCAGCCTGCGTCTGTGTGTCTGTGCTGTAATAAATGTTTAAATGTCATTTTGCAGATTACTGTTGCGATCCAATTTTTTTTCATAGATTTAAGGCGAAATCCTATTATTTACAGTTGCAATCCTCATATTTATTTTACAGATTAAAGGTATAATCTCTTTTCTCATGGGGTTATAGGTGTAATCCTCCTCATTTTATTGACTGAAGTTGTAATCTGGAGGTTGATTTGAATATCTGCTGGTTTTTCCCAGAGTAAAGGAGGAATCCTGTCCAAGGCGTGTGACTACATCAGGGAGCTGCGCCAGAGTAACCAGCGGCTCCAGGAGAGTTTGAAGGAGGTGGAGAGGATTCAGGTGGAGAATCAACTGTGTCAGCAGCAGGTAGATCTCAGCTTCAGCATGGGTTATATATATCTTTATCTCAGCGTTACCCGGTCAAAAAGAAAGTTATGGATATACACAATGACAAATAACGCAATTTTTAAATTGTAATTCTAATTTGAGATCTATACAGTTTGACAAGTTCAACTCCAGTTTAATATCTTATATCTCTGTTCTCCAGATTCTCTGTTCTCTCCAGAAATATTAAAAGAAGGATCTTTTAATATTTCTTAAATTAAATTGAAGCTTTTTTATTTAGACTAGGTTAAATGTTGTAGATATCTTAAAGTTTCGTTTGGCAAAGCATCAGCAACAGTGCAAAGGTCTCAAGATTGATAGATTGTATGTGCCAGCAGGTGGAGCTCTCAGCTCAGTCACAGCAGTAAGTGAGTTGTGTGTCTGCCTGTTGTGGTCACAGATTGAAGAGTTGAAGAGCGAGAACGTTCTGCTGCGAGCTCAGCTGCAGCAGCACGGCATCGAGGCCCTCGCCGCCACAACGCCGCTGCAGCAATGCTGAGAGGAGGAGCCTGACGGTGGAGAAACCTGGGCGACTTTTTGCGACTGAACTGTTGATAGACTGTCACGTGCACAGCCTTAAAGACCTTCACCAGGGTTCATGTGAACCCTCCCCCACCTTTTCCCCCAAAACAACTTATTTTTCCATTGTCTTTCATTTCTCTTCAAACTTGAAATAGAGCAACGTGTTGATTTAATTTATTTGACTGTTACACAGACACACTGCTGAATGATGTAAATATGCAGAGTTATAATTTAAAAGATGACGCTATCAATCCAATTTGACTTGATTTTTTTATCTAACCATGTGAAACCAATGTTCAACATAAGGCCTGGGGGCCAAATCTGGCCTCTGATCAGCTCCAGGTGGTTTTTGGAGAAACCAGTGTTCACAGCTAAATCACACACATTCCAGCCTGGCCATGGGTAAAACCAACATCCTGAATCCAGATGTGGAGCGGCCGAACCAAACGAACATCACTCAAGCAGAACCAGGTTCAGGTGAAACCACCAGAACTCTCTTCTGGACCTGAGATTTACAGGGCTGCCCTGAATATTAAATCAAATATCTAACATTCATTTTGCTCCATTTAAGTGAATTAAAGCTGCCGATGATTAATGACTTCACTTCCTGTCTTTTTAAGACTTCCATCAGGTCATGCTCAAAGGGGAAGTCTGAAATTTAGAACTTTATCCAGACCAGGTTTCTCCTGAGGTCTGATTATAATAAAAGATTGAAGCTCCAATTAGAGCAGGTCTTTTCGTCCCAAGGTTTCTGTGGTGAAACTGAGGCTGATGCTCATTTGATTCAGATTCATTGAACATGGACTCAACACTGAGGCCCGTGGAGAGTTCCTCATCACTGTCTGTGAGTCTGCGTGCATGGCAGTGAATATAAAGATGGGTTTGGGCCGAACTGACTGTTGTATTGATGAACAGTGTTAAACTAAATCAAAGGTTTGCTGAAGTTCAGCAGCGTCACTTCTGCTCTGCTGTGAGCAGACATGCAGGCGTCGCTTCTGTTTGTTGAAGCTGATCTCTGATCCTGTGTCCATGTCAAACTCAAACTCAACCTCTGTCTCTGTTTTCACCACAGAAAAACCCGAAGCACGGATGGGTTTTCAACACCGTCCATCCTCACTCTTAGGATAACAATCCTCATGTCTGGATTCTTTCAGTTTTTGTTTTATGACTGGGTTTAATTTTACCGGATGAAACTTGTCTGTGAAAGAGAGAGCCACTAGGTGGCGCCTGCCTATGGACTTAAGAAAAAAAACAAACAACTCGTTTCATTTGCAGCTACGCCAATATATAGATCGAAATTACTATAAAATTATATAATTATTAAAAAAAACAAGCATTTTACTCACTCAAACCTCTGATCTTTGGACCAAGAAATCCCTTTCTTTCCACACTAAATACGCTTTTAGAGATTATCCTGAGGATCTTTCGATGCTAATGATGAAAGTCCAGTCTGCCTTGTCATTTATGGGACGTCCTGAATCCCTTTCAGGTGAGAATCCCTGCTGGAGAAAGAAGGTCTCAGTTACACATCTTTTTCAGGTGTACAATTCACTACATGCAGTTTCTGGATTGTCTAGGCCTGGTACAAGGCCCTGGTGTTGTCAACACAAAATGTGATGGTTCAGTTTATATATACACAGCGATGGTCTTTATATGTATAATACTAAATAGAAAATGTACTCTATATATATATATATATACACACACACAACAAAAAGCTGAGCAACCAAAAGAAAAGCTGCAAAAGAGTTTTTTTTTTTTTTAAACAATGCTCTTGAAGAGGAAGAGTCGTACGTATTGTTTATTTGGGCAGTTGGTGGCCCAGTGGGTACTTAAGCGGATTTGGGAAGCCCCTGGATCGAGTCCCCCTACCACTAAGTTACCACTGAGGTCCACTGAGCATGGCACCGCCCCCACTCACTCAAAGTTCCCCACTGTTCACTTTGGTGACGGGTTAAATACAAAGGTAACATTTCATTGTGTGCAGTGGTGTAAATCACAATGACAAAGCGCTTTTCTTTCCTTTCCTTTCTTTATAAGTTGTGGTGCAGGTCCCCCTGGGGGACAAGGTGCAGTGTTGCGGGGCATGAGAACTGTACCAGTACTGTAATTCTTGAACATGAACCAGCCTGAGGTCACTAGGTGGCAGCAAATCATACAGTACAAATAGGAATATACAATATACAATATCAGGTTCAGAATATTATTTCAACAACTGAACAACTGGTTCAAATAAATGCGCACTGACTTGTAACTGTACTGTACTTCAAATGACATGATGTGACACAATGTGACCACAGGGGGCAGCATTCAGACAGAGGTTCTCTATGGACCTGGGAGCAGGCTAACCTGTGATTTTCATTAAAGAAATCTTTGAAACATGCATTTGAACAAGAATTAGAAGGTAAATGAAAAAGAGCTGGAGAGGAAAACAAAAACTGGAGGACATGTCACTCTCCATCACAGCTGATTCCTGAACCTCTGCATGTTGAAATTCCCAGAAACACACATGTACTTGTACACAAACACACACCCATGCAGGCCTGCAGGAACATGTACAGAACAGAGGAATCCCCCACAGTCAGAAAGCAGAAGGTCTTCTGGCTGAACTCACACACCCCGTGTGTCTGAACGAACTGTATCATCCACCACAGATATTTCTTTATGAAAAATAAATTGGAAAAATGAAAACTTCAGAGACAGAACCAAGAACAGATAAAACACAACACATTTTGGATCAGGTTCTGATTCAGGACTGGTGGACAGAATGGCACAAAGAAACAGAGAGACATGGTATAATGTTGACAGAGGACGCAAAGGTCACTGGCCCCAATGCAGCAGGAAAAAGGTAAGGTGGCGCCGTTGAGGTGAATGTGCCTGTCCTTGTGGAGCCTGTCTCTGTTTGGACAGAGATTAGTGATTGCAGATTATTCTGTATCACCCCCTGCTCCTTTCAAACACACCAACATGTTGAAAAAGACACAGTCATCTTCCTGATGGACAAACTGGAAATTTCACTCTGCTGGAATTTCCAAAGTGTCAGAGGATGTTTTTCTGTCCTCAGAGCTCAGAGACACACTCTCTCTATCTGTGTCCCTTCTGAGGATGGATGAGAACAGAAAAACTAACCTAATAAATGTACAAACAATCAGTAACAAATGAAAAATAAGTTAAAAAGACACTCAATATTTGTTCACTTGATGAAGCGTAAAGAATTTAACTGATCGGAAAACCCTTGATTATTTACTTCAATTTGTGTGACAAAACCACCAGGTGATTTTACAAGGGGCTAAACTTTAGTTTTTAACTAAACGGGCCAAACATGTCTGTGCAGATTATGTCATTCTTAGAACTGAAGAAGTCTCTTGGATGAAAGGTGAAAACATCTTCAAGAAACTTACTTTGTCTAGTTGCCCTCGAAGTAACTTTTTTGTATAGATTAATTTTATTTTTTACATTTGTCTTTGGCTTAAAAAAGCCAGTGCACAGTTAAAAAAAAAAAATACATTTACTACTTTAAACCAGTGAATTGTCAATAACTTCCTTGATCAAAATATTCTGGCCCAGTTTACAAGGAGTTTACTTAGAGCAACATGAGGGGCAGAGAACAGACGTTCAAAATGTCATGAACATAAAAACATCATCACCTTTAACTACCATTCTAATGACTTTGACCTCTACCAGTCATTTTTTGGTGAAGTGTGTCCTCAGTCATTTCCCGAAGACAGAAGGTGAAAGTTCTTGGCAGCAGCAGTTTCTTTTAGCAGGAGCAGTAAAAGGATTGTGAAAGCACTGGCAGGAAGTGAGGAACGTCCCGCTGTGATGAAGCAACACTGATCTGAGGTCTGTATAAATAAGAGGCCAGGTTCATTCAACCCTCAGAGAAGCACAGGTTCAGACAGAGAAGGGAGGAAAAGCCAGAACATCTGAAGAACGTCACCAGCGGCGTCTGCAACTGAACAGAAAACCATCGCAGCTCTGACCATATCTCTGTCTGACTGATGACGGAGAAGATCTGTGAGCTCCAAAGGATTTCACTTTAGCTTAGAGAACAGAAGTTCCAGAAAGATGAAGGTGTTCAGCATTGCAGTTGCAGTGACACTCGTGCTCGCCTTCTTTTGCATTCTGGAGAGCTCCGCCCTCCCTCTGGACCAGGTACGATCTCACCCCGGTAATCTCCATCAGCACCAGCTATGGATTTATGTTGCTAAGTGTGGTTTTGAATATTAATGACAGACATTTGTCTGAGTGGTGGTGTGTAGATATTCATTGAAATAATTTTTAAAAATTGACCTAAAAAAAATTCAAGATATTTCCGTCTTTCTGAATTTGACGCGTTATTTTAACTCCAGGCGCCTTTTTGACTTTTTTTTAGTTTTATTTTATTATACAAAATTCAGTTTTATTTTTAACTTCATCATGAAATTATTCTTCTTGTTTCTAACAGGTTCAGGAGACAGAGGGGGCGAGAATGGTAAGAGGGGCGGGGATTAGTGACACTCCAGCTGCGGCCAATGAGGAGACGTCTGTGGACCAGTGGATTGTAAGTTCCAAGATAAAGATCTTAACAACATTACATAACAATGCTAACATTTTTCACACACTCCTAAAATAATAGCTGGTGCAATCTTGCTAATCCACCTGTTGAAGTTCCTTTTTTTGTTTCTTTTTAGACACCGTACCACATGCGTGTGAAGCGTGGCGGCGTGATCAACCTGTGTCGCTGGTGCTGTAACTGCTGCCGACCAAACTCTGGCTGTGGTCCATGTTGTAAATACTGAGCAGCAGCAGAAGCAGAAGCAACAACCTCACATTAATTTATTCATCTGAAATAATCTTTTGTTTCCTTCTGTGTGAACAAAAACAAAATGTTCGCTTTTGTTTTCCAAATTAAATAAAAGAAGGAACTAATAGATTTGAGACTTTTCTGTAGCAGACACAATAACGGAATAATTCAGCATTTTTCCAGAAGTGTCTCTGTACTTTGTTATTTTTTTTTATTTATGTTTGATTAAATGAAGCTGCACAAACCTGAGTGTTTTGTACTGCAGTGATCTAAATGCTAATGTCGTCTCTCTCTTTCACACACACACACACACACACACACACACAGCCAAGTTAATCAGAATGGATGAAGGTGAAACAAACAAACTCTCTGCTGTGAAGAACCTGCAGTCATCAGTTTTAATTAACAGAGAGAAGGGGGAAAGGAGCAACCACCTCCTGCTCCACCTCCTCCGTCTCCTTCCACTCCTCTTCCTTCCTTCCGTCTTACTCTCACCCCCGTATCTATGTCATAACCAGAAGGATGATAATTGACTGGATGAAACAATAACAATTACAGTCTTGTTAGGTTCAAATGAAAATGAATGACGAGTGTATGGATGACCTGAGCTGGATCACTTCATCACCACCGACATCACCGCTGACACTAAACCTGCTCTGAAGACCCGTGTTGACCAACAGACCAAAGTCCAAAGATCTAAGGGTCCACCGCTGCCCCCTGTGGCCGATTTTTTTAAAAGGTCAAAGGATTCACTTAAAAGTGAGGTCACAAACCATTACGTAAAAACCCACGACTAAACAAATACTTTTTGTTCTCCTGCGTCAAAAGAACCCACTTGTTTTGGATCTGTATGTAAAGTACATAATGTAGTATGAAAAGATTTTGTTCACATCTCACAAATGAGGGGTCTGTGGACCCAAACCCTGTGTCCTATTGCAAGATTTTGTCCACCAGGTGGCATTTTATTTATAATTTTCTGTATTTTGATATTTACCAACAGACTGTTTTAATTAAGATTTCCATAAATTGTAAACATACCTGAAGTGATTCAATAGATTTATAAAATATTTTTCCCAATACCGCCTAGGCCCAGCAGAGGGCGTGCTCACCTGGGTCACTCCTTATGTGCAGTATGATCAGACAGATCCTCCAGTGTCACCAGATCTTTTAAGTTTCACTGTCGCTCTTTCCACGGTGGCATAAAGTAGATAAAAAATAAGAAACAGTAGATAAAAAGGGAGTTTTATGGATCTGTGTCAGTAGCTTCTCACTAACGTCAACCCTCTGCCCCCACTAACTTCTGAGCAGCAGAAGCAGCATCTCCACACTTGACCTTCTGGTCTCTGACTACAGCTCCACCCACCCAGCACAGTCGCTTCGGCGTCCACAGAAAACGTGTGGACGTTGTTCTGAGGTCAGACCAGAGCTGCAGACGTAGGAGGAGAAAAAGACCCGAGATCAGTCAGATGAACAGAAATGAGTTCAACCTGCAGTGAGAACGAAGACATTTCATCTTCAAACTCAAATCAACAAACAAAATTAATAAAAAATATATAATTTAGAACCTGTGAATATATATTCTTGTTTTTACTACAAAGGTGTTTTTTTTCTTTTTCAATTTATCAAACCTAGAAAAGTTTGATTGCCCTCCAACATCAACATTTACTAGTAATACGAAATAAAAATCCCGAAATTAGCACAGCTTACTGATTTATTGTAAAGGCCCTGGGTTCCACTGCACCAGTCGCCATGTACTGTATATATATATAGAGAGAGAAATGAGGCCTACTGAAAAAAGAGAAACAGCCCTCAGACATGGACTAAATGGTATTTGATGGCTAACCTGCGTGGGTGGAGGTGAGGAGCTGCACATCTGCATCACACCATGCATAAAAGATGTTATACATGTTTGATGCTGGGTGCATTTCTCATCTTCCTGGCAGTTTGGAACTTCCCAGACTCTGAACTGACACACATGGCTACTTGGTGATGGTGTCCAAAGAAGAATGTGATGTTGAACACTGCTGACGATACAACTATATATGAGTACTACTGTAGAGCACTGGATTTACAGATAAACCTCTACCCTCAGCTGCTCCCTCTGCTGTCTCAGAAAAGAATTGCTACTTCTTCTCATTTTGCGTTGTCCTTTTGTAGAGGGTTCTACAGTGAATCATCCTTTTCTATCTCCCCATGTTCTCTCCATCTTCTATTTTAACTCCAAATTACCTCCAAGTCCTTCCTCACTGTATCCATAAATGCCCTCTTCGTCTCCTGCCTGATAGCTCCATCTCTAGGATCATTATTCTACCAATGTATCCACTGTCCTCTGTCCTGTCTTCTCTAGCTTCTTCTCCAAACCTTCCTGTCTGTGTTGTCCCTCTAATCACCTCATTCCTGATGCTGTCCGTCCTTGTCTCTCCTAAAGACAATCTCAGCATCTTTAACTCCTCCACCTCCAGCTCTGCCTCCTTCTGTCTTTTGTCTATTTCTAGTGTCTGAGACCATCCATCATGGCTGACCTTACAACTGTCCTGTAAATCAGGGATTTCCAACCTCTTTTAAGTCACACTTCTTTCGTTGGAACATCTTGGAGGCCAAACCACCAACTGAAATAATTTGAAAATTGGCCTGTAGCCTGTATTGACAATGAAGCCATTCTAATTACAGTTTTATCAGCAGGAATCAGATAAACCCACCCTTCGGCGATAGTATTTATTTATTACATGATGACTCTGCAACACACATTATATTTCTAAAAATAATCCAAAGAAATTCGATAATCTCCCACAGCACACCTGACAATCCACTCTGCCTACACTCTATAATACACCTCTCTTCCATTCTCATCGACTGCAATTTTTGTAAAATAAACATGGCCTTATAACAAGGTAAAGTATAATTCCAATGTGTATTTTAATTCATAGCCTAAATGACAAATGAGGAGCTCACATACCTGTATAAATAGCTAATAGTGTCAGCATATCAGCTTAACGATGTGGTTTAACGGAAACCTGAAAAAAAGCGGCAAAAAAGGATGACAAATTAACGGTAAAATTAAAATTATAATAAAATAACATCAAAACCAAATATTTTAGTTGGTGGTACCGTGTTTTACACGACAAAAACAAGGCAAACTGAATCACTTTACCTGAATACAGGAACTCCTACGTAGTCTGAGATGAACCGCAACGAAGACCAGGAAGTCACACTCGGTAAAAACGCATGTCAAAATAAAAGACGAATAGAACACTGTCAAAATAAAAGCTCCTGGAATTCAGAAACAAAAATGTAAAATTGAAATTAAATACACGGTAAATCAACTGCATGTAGTTATGGGCACACAGAAAAAAATAAATGTAAGTTGGCTGTTTAAAACAGTCTTTTCCTATACCAATTGCTATTATGTTTTGTTAGTCTATTTCTGGTTGAAAATGAAAGAGAAACCCAAAGGAAGTAAAAAAAAGACATTAAGATTAAAAAACTATTACAGAATTACAGAATTTACAGATATCTATTGACAAAAAAGCACAGATTTTTACAGGACAGTGGTGAGACCAGCCATGACGGATGGATTAGAGACACTAGGAATAGACAGAAGATAGGAGACAGAGCTGGAGGAGTTAAAGATGCTGCGGGTCTCTTTAGGAGAGACAAGGATGGACAGGATCAGGAATGAGGTGATTAGAGGGACAACACTGACAGGAAGGTTTGGAGAAAAAGCTAGAGAAGACAGATTGAGATGGTTGGGACAGTGGATACATTGGTAGAATAGTGATCCTAGAGATGGAGCTACCATAGGTAGTTGGAGTAAGAGTTGAGGATACAGGGGACAGGGTGAGATGGAGGTTGGAGGACATGTGGCTGAGGTTTCACACCAGAAACACACGTCTACAGTAAAGGTGGGGTTAGTTCTCTAAGGTTCTGCCCCTCATCCTTCACAAGTGAAGGACTCACTGCTGCCTCCACGTGGCCTGAACCTGAGAGAGCTAATGATGATGTTGATTACGATGATGGAATTAATGATGATATGATGGTAATTACACTGTAATGATGTGTGATGGTGATAGTGATGCTGCTCTATGTGTCTGTATAAACAGGATGATGATAACATTATTTTAATATTATTTTATTTACAGTAATGATGATAATTCATACATGAAACTTCACATGGTTAAATCTGACAAACAGGTTGATTTTATGTTAACATATTCAATGTTATTTTTCCCAAATTCGCTTGAGTGACAAAAGGTGACCACTTGGGGCAGCAGTGGACCAGCAGTGCTATCCTGAGTTAAATCCCTCATTTTCCATATATGACTTTGGAGTGGGACAGTAAGTGGACCAGTAGCAGAAGTGTATATAAATCACACCGAGATGCTCTTTTGACGCGGCACCGCCCACCTCCGCACCGCGGCTCCCTCCCTCCCTCCCCCTCTTCGGGACATCCTAGTGTGCGCGTTCACATACGTGTGCATTGTCCACGCAGTCCCCGATTGGACAGTAATTCTTTCCTCCCTGCCATCAATCGCCCAATAGCGGAGCGCGTCGCACGCGCCGCGTCGCTTTGCTTCAATTCTGCCGCTGCTGCGCTTCTGCCGCTGCTGCGGTGCGTCGCTGCATACCGACAGAGGGAGAGAGCAGAGCGTGCTCCTCCTCTCCACCGCTTCTCCTCCTTTTGAACGCATTCTATTTTCCTCCGTCTTGAGGTTTTTTTTTTGTGGATAATAATCTGGAGCGTTTGACAGGAGAAACAGGAGAAATGCTGGTCTGACACCGCGGCGGAGGGAAAACAGCTGATTCTCATTCTGCTGTTGTTTGTCTCATTTTATCTCCAGGAGAAGAAGAGTGGATTCACTTATGGTTCCTTCAGACGGACTCTGATCTTCCTCCTCCTCCTCCTCCTGCTGTTCCTCCATCCGCGGTCCTCTCATCTTTTCTCCATCACTAACACGCCGCAGCGGTGTTGATACACCAGGACTGCCAGAGCGGTATCACCGGAGAAGATCCAGAAGACCAAGCATCGAACCTGGACCAGGATGAACGGGTTCCTCCTGCTGCTCCTCTCGGCTCCTCTCCTCCTGCTTCTCCTCACCGCAGGTAGACCCCTGTGTTTTTATTCTTCTCCTACTTCCTCCACTCCGCGGCCACTCGTGGTCGACACGCACACGCGGCCCCGTCTTTCATTTGTGCGTGAACACACCGCTCGTGGAGGTGAATGCTAATGACGAGGGGGTGCGTATGAATCACGCGTGTCCTGCTGCTGTGCGGGTGCGCGCGCACATTCACGCGCGTGGGAGAATTAAATGTACGGTGAGAGAAGCGTGTGCGTGATTGCTCCTGCCAGCAGCCTTGAGCGTGCGTGCGCGAGCGCGAGTAACGCGTGCTGCATGTTAACGCTGTTTACTTTGGTGACTGAGGAGAAAAGAAGGAGGCGCTGCTCCTCCCCCATCTCATCCTCCTCCTCAAAATTCCCATACGCAGCGTGTGCGCGTCCACACGCACGATCAGCGTGTGCGAGTGTGTGACGTATGAAGAAGTTAAGGAAAAAAAAAAAGGTTGTTTAACAGAAAGCAAAGTGAAGGAGTCACTGGAGGATCTGGAAGGGGTTAGGACCAGAAACTTGTCCTGATGGAGTCCAGGACCTGGGCCTAACAAGGATGAAAATCTGGTCCCGGTTTTTCAAACAGAACCTGGTCTTGATAGCAGTCTAGACCCGGTCTTGTTGAGTCCAAGATCTGGTCCCGATGAAGACCATAAAGGGTCTGGAACAGGTCCATAACGGTTTGTGTGTGTCTCTGGTCCGCCTCATAATCCTCCCCTAGTCCAGCAGTTGCAGACCCAGACTGGGATTCCTCCTGGCAGGGTCTGATGTAGCCCAGGTCAAGACACGTCAGCACGTAGACCGGGTGTCAGTCTTTGTTGGTCTGCACAGGAGGATGAAGCACAGCCTTTTGGTAACACGTGGCTCTGTGGATGTGGTGGTTCAGTGGTGAGTCGTGCAGCCTGACAGGTAAAGGTCAGCGGTTGGTCAGTGTGTGGACATTATGAGGTGTTTGAAGGACGAGTGATGATGTTGGAATGGAACTTTTTTGCTTCATTCTTTTGGCCCAGGTGGAGGAGGGGAGGGAGGGCTTCACCAACCCACTCTTTGAATTCTGTGGGCTGAGGTGAACAAATGAGAAACTGGACCGCACCGCCAATGCACGGATGCACGCACACACACACACACACACACACCAGTGAGCGAGTGAGCGAGCACCTGGCTCATTAGTACTGGCTTTTTCCTGTGGGAAATCAGAAAATAAATAAATTACTGCAGCCCTTTAATAACAATAATTGATGTGTCAGTGCGAGGAGATGTGAGGTTAACAACCTGCACCATGACCACACACCAGCAGACACACACACACACACACACACACACACACAGGCACACACTCCTCCTCCTCCTTCTCCTCACTACATGTCTCCTTCTAAAGCTGAAGAACACACTGTGTCACAGATGATCAGTCAGAGAGAGAGCAGACGGACAGAGCTGCAGGACATGCAGTCCCTCACACACACAGACAGGCACACGCACGCACACACACACACACACACACACACAGAAATAAATGATAACTTTAACCATTGGATATTGGAAATTGTAGCTCCTCATGGGAATATCAGAGGGTTGTGACCTAAATGATTCCAGTCCAGCGTTTGACAGCAATGCTATCAAAGCAGCAGACAATAAAAGCAGGAGACATTGGATGGATGGGACAGAGCTGGAACTGTGTGAGCAGGAACTGAGGCCAGAAACGCTGGACATGGAGAAGAAGAAGAAATCACCTCCGATGTCTCTTTTTCTGAGGAATCCATCACTTTTCCATTTTGCTTCCCTCAGCTCCATCCTCCTCTTTTTGTTTTACTGCTGTCTCTTATACACATCTAGATGTGTATAAGAGACAGAGACTGTGGTGGACGAAGAGCTGTCAGCAGAAACAGGAAGGGATTGAGTGGAACAAACCTCGGTGACATTCTGATGTTGAAGGACCTTCTTCTCCTTCTTCTTCTCTCTGACAGTTCTGCAGCTCAGCCCTTTCCTGTGAACAACCAGATTTGTTTATGTTTGTGTCTCCAATCATCACAGCATATAAACAACTGCAACGTTTTAATCCTTTGAAGAGACCACGTGGACAAATAACAGCCAGAGTGAGATGTGACTGATCAGGTTATGAAACAAAAGACCAGACCATGATCTCCCCTATCCATCCATCCATCCATCCGTCCGTCCGTCCATTTTCACGCACTTATCTGTTACCAACTTTAGGAGGCAGCAGTTTCCACAACTACCACTTTAACCAGGATTCGATCCCGTCCAGGAGGTAAATACTGAACAGAGACGTCGCCTCCAGTAGAACGTAGCTTCAAACCACAGTGAGATTCCTATAAAACCGAGACCCAGACCTGTGGGTGTGTTTGCAGCCCGACATATGAGCTGCGCTGATCCAGGTCCAGTCTATCCTTCACATTGGTCTGTCCACGGGTCTCCTGAGTGTCTCAGTGTCGTCTCTTTGTTTCCTCCTAGGGGTCAAAAAGAGAAAAAGATTATTTTCATTCCAGGATGTAGATACAAAGACCAAATACCAAGGAGACAATTTCATTGCTTGAAAACCCCAGTACAGATTTTCAATTGATGTATTTTGCAGACACTTTTATTTAATCTCTCTTACTGAGAAAATTGCACATAATCAAGCACCAGGTTCCTGTGGGAATCAAAGCTTCTCTTTGATTCTGAGGTGTGCTAACTGCTACATAGATTTACCTGAGTGACATGGAGTGGCCACAGGAGGCAGCGGTCCCTGTCAGCAACGTTAATGAATTCTGTTCCCCTGGCGTTTATCGTCTTTCAATTTTGCAGCATTTTCGTTGTTTGTCATTGTCGTTTAAGCAGTGACACAGGTTTATTTATGTCTCTCTGGATCTGAAACATAATAAAAAAATATTTCAATGTTAACATCAGCAAAGAGATAAACAAAAGTCAGTCATTTCACACGCTGTTTACTAATGAGCCCAGAATCAAATTCTTCTCCGCGATTCTCTTTACGTGCAGTTATCTGCTGCTGCTTCCTCCCAGTAAATGGTCTAAAAATTTATGCCCGTGTTTGACAGCAATGCTATCAAAGCAGCAGACAATAAAAGCAGGAGACATTGGATGGATGGGACAGAGCTGGAACTGTGTGAGCAGGAACTGAGGCCAGAAACGCTGGACATGGAGAAGAAGAAGAAATCACCTCCGATGTCTCTTTTTCTGAGGAATCCATCACTTTTCCATTTTGCTTCCCTCAGCTCCATCCTCCTCTTTTTGTTTTACTGTTACTGATGGAAAGGTTTCTCCCTTCAGGAGGAAACCTCAGTGCTGGTTCAATCCCAGAGCTCAGATTTCTTCAGAAAGGAATTTCCAAGATGTAGGAACGTCTTTCCCTCCTCCAGTTGGATATTATCGTTCAGATGAGGAAAAATGATTTTTTTTTTTCTTAAAGTGTGATTAAGAAACCGCAGCAGCAGGCAGGAGAGCAGCGGGCCTTTGGTTTTTTGACGGACATGCATTTGCACTGCTTTTATATCAATGAGTTCATAATGGAATCTGTAGCATGAATTATTTATGGATTAGTCTGGGATACGGGAAGACGGTGGCAGAGCGGTGGACGTGATTGATTTAGGGAACAGTTCGACTGAGTCAGTGTTTTTAGCTATGGACTGCTGAGAGGTGTAAACCAGGTCTTGGTCCAAACACCATGTATATTGTACACAAACGTGAACGAAGTTGCTCCTGGTCAGCTGTGAGGTAGAACCTGCAAAGTTGTTCACTGGACTCAGAACAGTGTCTTTATGTAACCGACTGGTTGGTTCATATAAACATTAAATCATTAATGTACAAATACTTTATATTTAAATGGGGCTGAGACATAGCGGATTTTACCGACCATAAAGCGCACTGTACTTAAAGGCACAGTCTCAGTTTTGTGTGCCATTACGGTACTATATTTAACACACCCATAAGGCATCATAGGGTTAGGGTTTTATATACAGTCCACACCCACACTTCTCCCTTTAAAGTTCTCATGGTGTCCTCTACCATGTCCGCCTTACAACAACTACACACATAGGTGCACTGCACTAGAGGGCGTGCCGCACATTTTGAGGAAAATCTAAGACTTTATGTGCGACTTATAGTCTTGAAATACGGTAAGTCATTCAGGTAACAAAGAGACAGGTTTACATCTTGTCTCTTGACATACAGTGAAAGGTGCTGGGAACATGGCTTACGGAGATGCACATCAAGACTTGTTCTGCACACAGCATCAGTAATGATGTTAAGATAAGAAAGGAATGAGCAGCGAAGATGTTGCTGTGTAAGATTATTGATTATTGAAGTCCCTCAAATTAATGTTTCCACATCCACAGTTGGTTGCGGTCGTCCAGCATAGTGTAACTAAGTTAGTTTGTAGTCATGTCTGTTGGACTACAAGTTTTTTCGTTCTGTTTTCTATGGCCTGGTCATCCCTCCTCTCTCTCTCTGTGTTTTGGACCCATGTCAGTAGAGTTTGACGCCTACCCTGAGGCCGGCTTTTCTATTGACAGTGGATCACAACTGATTTGTAGTCATTAAAGTTCCATTTCTAAAATTTTAAAAATCTCTCTCTCTCTATTTGTCCACTCCCCCCTCGTTCTTTTCCCTGGTGATCCACAGTTTTTCGATTCACACATTATTCCTTTGTTTCCTTTTTGAATCCCTTGGTATCCCCCCCCACAGTCTCTGCAGTGAGGTGACTCCTGGGAAAACGCTGAGCCTTTTAGTAGAAGCACAGGTGACGCTGCTGCTGCAGCAGCGCACACATCGATCTGAGCTTTTACTACAGAGATGCTGGAATAAAGCAGAAACCACAGGCGGAGAGAGGAATTCCCTGCAGGGACTCTCAGCGTTTGTTGTTTCTGCAGACAGAGAGAGAGCAGCGAAGGTCTGATCACTGCTGTGTGAGAATTTAGAGAAGTTTGAACCACACGACTTCACTGACGCTGTGGAAAACTGTTACACAATATGTTTCCCCGACTCTGTCTCCTGCTCATTCAGTGTCACCTTAGGAAATTTAATTTCAAAATCATTCTAGCACTGTGATAAAAAACTGTCAAATCAGATTTTCAAAGTTGGATTTGAAAACAGTGATATTCTCTCGTTGTTACGCCCCTCATCCTGGAGTCTTCTCCAGTTCTAACTGCTGGTTGGGAGTTCAGGAATCAGATCCCTTCAGGTCCCTCCTGTTGAGTGGGGCATTGGGATCAATGTATAAACTTCCATTATGGGAATTTGACGAACCATCACTTGGATGAGAGGATAATTCCACGTCCAGTTGCCTACCTCTTCAATCTCCACCATGACCCGGATGACTGAGAACCTTTATAGATATGATCAGAAATGTATAAGATTTTGCTAAAATAAAAAGCTTTTACAGCATAAAAAAAAAATGAGAGAAGAGAAGTCATTCCAATTCAAGATAACCAGAACAACAGAACCTGCTGGAACACAGAGAAAACTAATCAAAGTTAGGAGGGAAATCAAATTGGTTCTGATGATAGTGGCGAAATATTCCAGGGGATTATTTCAGACTACAGCAAAGGGAAGTGCAGTGTCCCGGTCTCTGTACTCTGATGTCCCATAAATAATAGATAGAAGGGAGACTGGATCAACCAGACTGTGAGGTCAGACCTGCTGAAGGTCGTCCTGAAGTTCACTTCCTCTCCCACTTTAAATATTTGAGCCTTCATTAAAAAGTGCGTCAGCAAACGAAACGTTTTCCACTTCAGTCACATTAAAAACCATTTGCACTGAAGTGCGCAGACTGATTGAAGCGAGCGTAGTACGGACGTATGAGCGACTCCACTGCTGACGTGGGTTTGACCCACTTCAACTTCACATCCGTTTTTGGGTTTTTACAGCACCACCATTGACTGCTGCTCTGGATTTTAACCGTAATCACACATGGACAAGAATGAATAGATATCTGACTGTGAACCTTCATTTGCTCCTCCTGTGCTCCACCGTCTTCTCCTCCTTTCCTGCTCCCTCTCTCTGCTCAGGTTGAGTCAGTTTAGTTCTGCTGTCACTAATGTTAGCACCTTCCTCTCCTCCAAATCCAATTTTTCAATTTCTTCTGCACGTCCTTACACCTTCACTTCTGACACCCACTCTCGCTCACACAGCGTCTCCTGCTCCTCCTCCTTGTTCACCTCCTCCTCCTTCTCGCTGCTACAGGTTCAATGTTGTTTCAATGATGAAAAACACTCGGCCTCTGATACAAACACGAGTTTTTAGAAATTGTGCACGATTTAGAAAGACATTTACAATGAGTAAACATGACAGACGTCAAGTAAACTGCCGTGCGGCAAAAACAAAAAACAATGATGTCAAGTGTCATGTGACTAGGACCTATTAAAAGGAGATGGAGAAATAGGAACCTAGAAAAGATATAGTGGTGAAAGAAACTATATCCATGAGCAACAGCATCGACAGCAGCAGCAGCAGCAGCAGCACGGAGGCATCACTGTGGGAGGGTCTGGATGAAGGAATGTGGAGTAGAATTAGACGCAGCACAAAGACAATGGACCAGGAAGACTTTCTAGAAACGGTGATGAAACCAGACAGTGCACTCATGCAGGGCGCGTCAGCTGCAAGTGATACGCCTTGATTGCCGTATAAGGTTGCTGCTGTATTCCTTGAAATCGCTGCAGACACCGACGTCACTGTTTTCTGTCTATTTTACTTATACATAATCTATGCAACACATCGAAAAACCTTTGAGCAGCATTCTGTTCTCGTCACATGGGTTGAATTTCAATGAAGCCGAGTCTGGTCTGAGACTAAAGCCCCGTCTGAGACTATTGATGGTTTTAATTTCAGTTTTATAAATGAAGGAGAAACAAGGTCAGTGTGTTCCTGGAAACACAGCCAGCTGCCTGCTGTGCGGGTGTGTGTGTGTACGACTCCAGCAGCAGGTAATTGGATGTAAGTGGAACACACACACAGGCAGCAGCATCTCCTCAGCAGCAGGTGGTTTGCTTCATAGTCCTCAGAATAGTCAGTTCCTTGAGTGAGATCTTAAAACATCGTCGGGTTTCCTTTCTCTGAGCCCTGCCTCTAGGGGGCACTAATACGTGTCAATTGTTGGGTTGGTTGTAAAAGTGTGGTAGTCTGGATGTTAAGGTTGATGGATCATTATATAGAGTTTAGATGAAGATGGAGTTGATACTCTTATGGTGTTGTTGTCCCGAGTTGAACACTAGAGGGCAGACACACAGCCAGAGGAGGAAAAAAAAACCAGGGTTCAACTCAGATCATTCCTGTTTATTTAAAATCTCACTAGCTATCAATTCATCTATGTATGTGCAGTGGTTTAACAAAGTGTGTGTGGAAACACAGGGAGTTGCACAGATTCTAACTCTGAGGATCCTTCCAAACCCAGCAGTAAATTCAAGGTGACTTTAAAAAAACAGGACAGATGTAAAAAAAAAACAGCTTGATGTAAAAAAGTTAACTTTGTGTAAAGAAGCAGAAACCCATATAAAGGCAACTAATCTGGAGCATTAGAGTTTAGTTATTCACCGTTTTCCTCTATGAGGTTCGGTGTTGACGCTCAATTTGCTGATCTTTCGGTGAGGCTTTGCCTGTGAGCCTGAGCACGGGGTGAATTTTCCCCAGCAGATGTGACTGCGTGAATAAAAACACTAAAGATCTTGTTCTGGCGGACCCGGTGGCTGACTGCTTCATGAACAGGTCACGGGCCAAATGTTCAACATCTCAGAAATTTTCAGCAGCTTGTTGTTAATGAGGGCGACAACTATTCTAGGCTGCTGAGTGTGGTCGCCGGGTGGGTGCTGCCCATCTGGACCAATTAGGGTCATCTTGACATGGATTAAAAAAAAACCTTTACCCTGACTGTGATGAGCTGCTGCCTCTGCTGCTGCTGCTGCAGCTCCCCGCCTCTGCCTCCGCCTCCCTCCCCACTCATTAATTACTTGACTTGTGGTACTAATTGAAAGTAAGTGTCATTCCCATCCCTGGGATGGAAGCATTCAGCCAAGGCTGAAGTCTTTTTTATGGATTCTCCGTTCGCTTTCACAGCTGAGTAAGTGATTACTGCAAATAAACAGTTCCACAACTACACATGGAGGTGATGATGACGGAAAGATGTAGGATGTCACAGGAGTTGGTGCTGGTCGCCGTCGTACCAGCTGTTAATTTCTTTCTGGTTTATTTCGTTCTTTTTAATTTATTGATCCACATGACTCGCCCTTCCACAAACAATCATCAGAGAACACGTTTGGGAATATTAGGGACACGAGAACCTACCAACGTACATGACACATCATCTGCCTCACAGAGACACTGCTGTTCTGCTCGGAAAACAGTAAATCATGGTGTCAAACAACACATGGTCTGGAACACCAGAGGTGGAAAATTGAAGCCAATGTTTCTCTCCTTTCAAAGACTGTTGCAAAGCAGCACGCTACACCCCCGCCCCGCCCGCCTCCCCACTGCTGTGATTCAAATGACCCCCGTCCAAGCCAGAACTGACCCACCGAAACAGCCAATCAGAGGCTGCTCTGTGGAGAGCCTGGGACTCAGCAGGCTGGGACATGTTCCAAAACAGTCCTGGTGAGGACATCAATCAGTTCACAGAACCGATTATATGATTTATTCAGAAAGTTCGAGACAACACCAAGTGCTACCAACCAAATATATTTCCAATTCAGAAGCCGTGACCGGAAAAAAAAAAAATGATCCAGCGAGTGGTGAAAAGACACACTGCTGATGACAACTCTGTACCAGGAACACGAGCTCGTCCACAACTGTCCCTAACAGTGTGCACCGGACAATAGAAGAAGAATTAATCAAAGTAGAAAAAATCATTTACAGATTTTTCCCATTTTTTCTGTAACTTGATTTTTGTTTGCGCTGCTCTGCTTTCGTTCTCTGTTCATGTTTCCTTAATTCTTTTTGGACTGTATTAATGCCCTTTTCACCTTGACACCCTTTCTTGACATTTTGTATTTCTGTCCTGGTTTTTTCATTAATATTTCACACTAACCTCACAGCGTTATTGACTTTTTAATAATTTTTTAAAAAACTCTAACCAAATCTAAGCATTTTCTGAGGAATATGCCTTTCCTTTTTCTTATTTCTCAATTCTTTGGTGAACAATATCGGCATCGACCACAGACACCGGTTTCGGAACAGAATTGACTTGAGGGGTAAATGTGAGCAGAAGGTGCTTGAGTCCAAATATTTAGAGACTACCACCAGTTCACTGCTCTTCATCAAAAACACCTCAGACTGTGGAGACGTCAGGGAGCAGCAGAGCATCCTGGGTAAAAACCGCACTGATGCATGGGACAAACACGCACGTGAATACCAAACAGTGATCCTTGTCTGAAGGAGCAGTACCGATTCTCACGCAGTTTCTATGGCAACAGGCCTCAGTTTCTGGTACTGAAGACTCACAGGATGTAACAGCGAGACCACCAGGGGGCGAGCCAGGCGATGGTCTGGGTCACAGGGTGGGGTAAGACTGGAGCGAGACTTCAAACAAATCTTGGGTTTGAAAGTTTTTTTTTTAAACGAGTGAGATATTATTTATATACATTTAAATTAATGCTTTTTTAAAAATTCGAAACTTTTTTCCTCAGCAGCTTCGACCTCCGCATCACTTTAGAAAATGACTTTAAGTCGATCAATCCCTGTAACAAGTTGTTTAGGTGAAAGTTCATGTTGAAGTCTGTTCACATCAATATTTCACTGACAAGAAACTGAAGAATTACACAGTTTAAATTTGTGATTGAGATTCAACCTGAACATAGTATTTCTAGGAGTGAAGATGCAAAATATCACCTTTGAATCTGAGCTTATTGAGATGTCAATGGACTTTGGTCTGAGAGCTAAAATCACAGATTTTTATAAAGAACTCTGATCTTGGAGATAAAATACAGCAAAATCAGCGATTCTCCAGTGGACTTAGGGTCTGGGAGATACAATCGTCCATTTTCTCAACGCTCTTTGTTCTGAGACACTGAAGCTTTTATGTGTGAAATCAGCGTGTCCGCTCAGACACTTGAAAGCAGCCGAACTGTCCCTTTAAGGAGTTCTGATTGGAATAACAGAACAAACAACAGAATTCATTTGTATTCAGGCTGTGAGGCTCACTGGTATGTAGGTCAAGGATGATTACAGACAGACTTTCTTCAGCATCCTGTGTTGTTGGGTTTGATTAACATTCCTCTGCTGCTCTTCTCACCTTCTGTTCACGTTTAAAGCTGTTTCACGGAGGACTTTTTATTAAACCCCTTACAGAAGTGTGGAGATGCTGAGGAATTCTATCCCCAAGCAGGAAACTTGTCCCACATGCAGCAGCTGCAGCAGGATTATCTGCTGCAGGGACATTCTGAATTTCCTCCTGCGAACATGTTTGGAGTGAGATTTTAGCTGCAGGAGAGGAAGTGATGAGTATGCAGAAGAACAGGTGAAAACACCAGAGGCTGTTTTCATACCTAAACCTACATCCACAGTTGTTCTAAAAGGGTGTATTCACAGTTGGAAAAAAGAACAAATACACGTTTGTGTCAATATGTATCTGTACATGAAGTCAGTCAGAAGATGTTGTCTTAAAATTCTCCCTCTAGTGGAAGTCGCTCAAAATGTCCTTGAAAACCAGGAAAACTTTTTGACCCGAAAAAGTGACGACAATAACATCACAGGCCAAAAATGAGGTTGAAAATTGGGACTGCAGTAGAAGTTGGAAATAAAATAATAAATAAAATAATTTAAGTATAATAGAATAAACCTAAGCTTTCATACTTTGCACCCAACTGATGTTGAGTCCTGGCTATTCTTTGAAAAACCACACATCCCTAATGGTGCCTGTGTCAGTTGGAAAGACTTACACTGTAAATACGCCCACTGCACTAAAACTCAATTACTGTTACTTAGTGTATGGCTTAGCACTTCAAGCCCTGCAAGCATTGACCACAAAGTCTTGGTTCGTTTCCCTGAGGATCCACAAACTAGGGGGCAGCATACAGCAAACGGATCTGCTGGTAACACAGGATTATTTTCCCCATCTAGTGACATCAGTAGAAACTACAGTCAGTTTGATCAGATAGGAGAGATGATGAATATAAACATAGAGGAGAACTGACATCAGTCTACAACATACCCTGCCTACAGGCTGTAGTCTGGTATACACCATCTGAATCAGCAGATGGCATTCAAGAAGTTCAGTTGTAGGCAACTGGACATCTTCGTGGAGTTGAAAGACCTTCAGTTTCTGGTTGATGTGAGAGGAAACACTAGTAGTTCTGCTCTCGACTGGACAAAGGTGTGAAGAGTTGTTTTGTTTACATCTTTTTAGGGACAGAAACTGCTCCTGATGGTAATGACATTCCCTCAGATGTCCACCAGAAACTGATGAAGTTCCTTAGTTGAGGGATGAAATGTCTTTCATCTCTAAAAAGAAGTTCGGTTGCTAAAACTAAACAACTACAACTAAACCTTTTCTTGACCTGGATGGATGAGGACCAACAGCTGATGGACTGTTTGACCTCAACAGACTCCACCTTCTTCCTGTGTCCACTAAGACTCGTATTGAAAACCAGCTCCAGATTTACATCAACGCTGATTCTTAGACTGTGCAGAAAGGTTCTGAACCTTGATTCTTTCCTCAGACGTTTCCTTGATTGCTGTAATTGATTCCTTTCAGTCGGGGGTTTGTGAGAAAGGAATCAGACAGAGGAGGTGGAGGGGGATCGATTCCTCCGTCGACCTGAAGCTCTGGGCTTTTATCTGTTCAAGGAGACAGCAGGTGTATCTCATTTTATTGTTGGTAGCTGCTGCTAATGGTGACGAAGATGATGGTGACGAAGGGCTGGCTATGGAGTGATGTTGTAGTGGACATCTTGGTCTTTTCAGCTAAACTAGTTGTGATTTGTTTTTTACAGAAACACAGACTGCAGTTTAGACTTCTCCCAGGAGAATAATATCTCTTGGACTTTGAATTGAAAGGGTTTTATTGGTTGATGGAAAACACAGGTGTCAGCTCCATCTTGACGAGAAAAACTTAAATCAAAGCATGCCTTTGAGTTGTTTTGAGTATCGTTCTGGCTCTTCACACACTGAGTTTTTCTTTTGACACCAAGGTGACAGGAGAAGAAGAAGAATTTATTTATGAGAAGGAAGGAGAAGAAAATCTCCTTAAATGGTTTTCACTGCTCCTTCCATAGCAGATACTTATGTATTAAAGAATAACTGTTGACGGTTTAGTTCTATATGAATCTGATTCTATTACTATAAAACACTTAGCTTTCCTTCACACCAGAATCCTCAGAGAAAAGCTGTGATTTTAGCTCACAAACCAAAGTCCATAAAAAAGGATCAGCGAGGAAATCTCGATGGACCTCAGTCTGGGACAGTCACCTGTTTTTTTTTTTTTATTGACGATGTGTCTGTGTGTGTGTGTGTTTTGTCAGCAGCTGTGTGTGTGTAAAGTGTGAAGGGGAAGGAGGGGACAGAGGAGAGAGGAGCAGATGTCTCATTGTTTAAAGTGTGCCAACCTGGACACCAGAGGGCGACTGTGGGGGCGGCTCCTGTGCTGATGTAAATGTTGATGGTTTTGGCGAGCTGCTGACATCACGCTGCGTGAGCAGCCGCGTGTGTTTGTGTGTGTGTGTGGTTAGCAGGAGGAGGAGGGGGAGGAGGAGGAGGAGGAGGAGGCGGTGGCAGTGTGGCTTTCAGAGGTCAGTCCAACACTGAAGATGACCTTGAATGATGAGCAGCTCCACTGAACATAAAGGAATTTTCTTCCTGAACCCAGGAGAGAATTCTGTTTCTTGCAGTTTTGTTTTTTAAATTCAGAGATTTACATATTTGTTTCTACATGAAAACATTCACAGTCTGATCTGTTGAACACATTTTTAAACAAAACTCTGTTTGATCTGCAGATGTGATTATTCTTCTAACTTATGAAAAGGCTTAAATCTTTGCTGCCATCTATAGAAAGCAGAAAACAGAGGACACTCACAGTATACTTCTATGCTAGAAAAATTTGATTAGAAAATACCACATTACCTTGGTGTTGATGTAGAAGTCCATCAGGTGTGTCCTCGGATCCTCCGTCCTAGCAGACTCTCTGCCAGCCCCTGTCTGATGCTCAGAGGAGCTGAGAGAGGATGAGCAGAGATGAACCAGCTTTCTGGAGTTAATAAGACGAGAAAAGAAGAAAAGGTCAAGATAGTGTATACAGGTTAATGTCTGATCCCTCAGCCGTTGTCCTCTGACCTGGGCTCCCAGAGGTTGATAATCCACCTCCTTCTCCCCGTAGCTCTCTGTCCTAGAGGTTTGCTCTAGGAAAAAAAAAAAGATGATCATTGTGTGTTCCAGAGGTTGTGGTGTGCGTGTAAATCTCCACTGTATGTGTCTACATCCATAGATGAACATGTTTGAAATCTGAGCTATACCAACAGTCTGTTAAAGAAAAAAACTCACTGTCTTTTTTTTCTGACCTCTTCTGCAGGGTCCAGCGTGAGTGCAGCAGAGCTTGGACACCTGCCTGATAACATTACAGTGTTAGAAGGAGACAGCGTCACCCTGAGGTCAGTCCTGGTGCTGCGGCTGTTGCTCTATCCTCACAGATGTCCCTGAAAGACCCCTGTGGTCACAAACGCCGGCTCTAGTGTTCAGTGTGTGTAATGAATGCAACCATGTCCAAGACATTCCGATTATATTCTTCAGTAGAGAACAAATTAATCATAATGATGAATTGTCAACCTTGAACAGCAGAACTGCAGCGCTGTCCATGGTGCTGATTTTTCTTTTAAGCAGAACTAGTGAACCTTTATGAGCTCAGACTTTGAACTAAATTTGGAACATTTTCAATTTCACAAAATTTCCTCTGAACCACTGAATGGCACTGGGATAGAACTGTCTGTTTCTATTATGGTCAAATTATAGTCAAATGAATTCAGCTGCTGCACACTGACAGGTCAGGATAAAAATAACGGATAAAATCCTCTCCATGTGAAAGATGCCGGATCGAGGAGGAAGTGACTCACAGGGCGTGGCTGAACCGCTCCAACATCCTGTACACGGGAACGGACAAGTGGACGCTGGACAACCGCGTGACCATGGCAAACAACAACGACAGCGACTTCTCCATCCATATCGAGAAAGTGCGGGTATATGACGAGGGCCCCTACATCTGCACTTTCCAGGCCAACAACCGGCCCCTGGTCACGCAGGTCTACCTCATCGTACAAGGTCAGTCCTAATCAGGCCTCTCTCACTGTTGATATAAACAAACACAGGAAAGATAGGATCAATACAAGATCACGTTAATGCCCCACATAATAAAGTGTATTATCATAATTATTGTTATTAAGTTGACTGCAGCACACTTCATAGATGAGTTTGTCCTGTGAGCTAAACTTCGCTCATATTCTCAGTGTTGTGAGCTGAGGTATTTTTAGGCCTCAAACTAAAAATACCTCAGCTCACAACACTGAGAAAAAAATAAGATAAGATAAAAAAAAACAAAGTGTCTCAGTATAAAGATGTTTGTGACGATTATAAACCAAAGCTTCACCGTAAATGAAGGGGTTTGGAGAAGAAACGGTTGAAGGATCGTGATCCTGGAGTCAGTTATGTGTTTTTGGCCTCAGTTTCAGAATGAACTGTATTTACATTTTGTTGGTCTGGAGTAAAAACATTCTGTTCATGACGAGTTGGGCTCAGGTTTTATTTCTTTGGCAGTGGAGCTACGTGTTCACTCAGCCATCGCACATGGATGGTTACTCAGCTCATCACCTGGAAAGTGCTGGGATTTGCATTATTGGATGAAAAGTGGAGGGATTTTCAAGGTCAGATATATTTCTAGAGACTGATCTCTTTTTCATTTTTTCTTTCGTTTTCAGTTCCTGCTCGGATCGTGAACGTTTCCAGAAGCGTGTCAGTGAACGAAGGAGAAAATGTGAACCTTTTCTGTCTGGCAGTCGGTCGACCTGAACCTACAGTCACCTGGAAGGAGCAGGAGTGTAAGTGTTTCATACATAAATATTAGGGATGTCCGATATGACATTTACCGATACCGATATGAACCGATACTGATATAGAAAGCTAATTTACCCTGAATTAGTGTGATACCAGATTAAATGCATTCTATAAATAACTGTGTACAACATAAACACACTACTTCAATATAAGTTATAGAAAAATGACACATTTACTTTTTACCATTTAGTCTGAAACAGTCCTATGATTCTTTGTGCAGCATTTGATGTAAACAAGAAATGTTTAGTGTTGGACAGAAGAACTTTCCATAAACATTGATTAACATTATAAACCAGGCTCATTCTGCCTCACAACAATAGTCAATATAAATGGGCACAGATAGAAACAGCTGCAGTATAAGAGTAAAAAGACCTCTTTAATGAGAGAAAAAAACATTTCAGCATCGTCACAATGTGAACGACTCTTCTCGTTGATGACATGAGAGACGACACCGAACGGTGTTTCACTGGCAAATGTCTGAGAAATACTTATTTCGAATACAATTAGTCCTGACATTACAGTAGCCCGGCTACAGAAACTCCACACGTTTAATGAAAACAGTGTCTTGAACGGGAGCGGACGACTGGTTCTCCAGGACGATGAACTCCATGAAGTTTGACTAATTTATTTTGCTCGCGTTTGTTCTTTACTATATTTTACTCCGAGTCTTTGAGAGAGAGAGACAGAGAGAGAGACAACTCCCGCCGCCGCTGCTGTGTTGTTGTCCTTTCACTGAGTCCAATGTTGTTTTTCTTTGCTTCGCTGCATAAAAACGCCTCGTGATAAAGTGTTAAAATCTTACCCTCCACCCTCACATGACCAGCTCTTTGCAGTCATTAAGAATTACAGTTTTCTATCCACAGAAAAGACCACGGACAGTTACTGTAGCATTGCTCATTGTAGCTGTCTCTTTAAATTACATCGTTAATCACGTGCCGGTCAGAGTGTCAGTACTGCAGACTCAGTTCCTCATGCGGACGTCAGCGGAAGTCCAGCGTATTATTCGAGACAGCAGCTTTGCTGCATCGGATTAATATTATCGGTGGAAAAACCGATATCGATATAATCCGATAATAAAAATTATGCTCATATCGGCCCGATATTTATCGGTGGACCGATATATCGGACATCCCTAATAAATATACTTATTTTTAATTTCAGTTTTACATTATATCATCAGTTGTAACTAATATTTAAAACAGACATTTTCTTCTCCTTCCTGCTCTATGAGTTACATTTCTTCATTTTACATATAAATCATTATTGATTTATTTATTCTCTAAGTTTCTGTAACTTGTTACTTTGTCCTAAAATTTGTTTCTGAAAAAAAGTGTCAAATGTAATGTTATGTTGAGATGCAATTCACAAAGGTTTGATTGGGGCACAGGGGTTTACAGCAAGTAAACTTCATTCATTTGATCTGTGTGAGCTTTTTGGTAACAGAGAAAAAGTACAATTTCTTTTTCCAGAAATTTTCCTGTTTTTCACAAAAGTTATTTTTGCATCAACACAAAACTCATACAAACGTTCTCTGACCAAAATTCATAGTTAAAAAAAATCAAAATCAAATTCACTTTCCAAATGAGAGCAGTAGATGAGGACGTTTTGCTGTTTTGCACCACTGCCTCACCCCTCCCTCCTCTTACCTCACCCCTCCCTCCTTCTTGATCACATCTTCCCTGTGTGGTAGATGATGCACCATTAGTGTTAGAGATTGACCTGCTCTGCTCCCTGAACCAGAACCTCAGCCCCAGACCGATCCCCGCCCCCTACACCCACACGCACAGCTACATCACAGTAGATGCTATAAGATCAGTGTTTTCTCCTGTGTCAGCAGAAAGACCTCACTCTCAGCGGCCGCCCCTCCCACACACACACTTCTTCTGCAGACCATAATATGCACAGATGAGATGGTCACATTGATATTCTGGCTGAGTTTCTGCAGGGAGCCATCAGTCGTAGACAATAGGAGAAAAGAGAGAGGAGCTGAGGAACCATCAGAGTGTGTGTGTGTGTGTGTGTGTGTGTGTGTGTGTTCCATAGAGATGGGTGGTGCGTCTCATCAGTCAGTGGTCATTCTTCTCTTCTTCTCCTCTTTATCATCCTTCAGACTTATCTGTTGTTTCTCAACCAACTATTAGCCTTGTCATTTTATCTCTACTTTTGGTGACTGGAGCATAAAGACAGACAGACAGGCAGGCAGGCAGGCAATCAGACAGACAGGCAGGTAGGCAGGCAGGCAGGCAGACAGTTCTCTCACTAAGGACTTGATACACTGCCCCTCAGCCTGTGGTTGACGCACCTTTAAAAGCAGCCCTTCAAACCCTCAACCTCTCACTGATGAAACTCCAGGACTTTGACTGCATCCATTCTCCACTGGACTAAGACACACTTAAGTGTTTACATATGCGCTTTGTGTCAAAGGATAAAGCTCACTCATCCTCCCGAGACAAACCCATAACTGACAGGTTGAAAAAAAACTCCTTGAACAAGTGAAAAATACTTCAGTGAAAGAAATGGACACAGATTACTCTTCAAGTCAATGTTGAAACATTACTTTTCTCATAATTTCAAAGGTGTCACTTGTCTGTCCTTGTTCCCACAGATGGTCTGATGAGCGAAGGCGAGTTTCTGGACATCACAGAGATCAAACGGCAGCAGGCCAAGGACTACGAATGCATCACCAACAACGGAGTGGCTCCACCCGATCAACACAAAGTCAAAGTTACTGTCAACTGTGAGTACGTGTGGAGAGACAGACAGAGACAGAGAGACACACACACACAGAGTGGGTGAGAGAGCCCACACCTGATCACACAGAAAATCATTTACAATGCATCTGTCCATGTCATCAGTCTGTTTCATTCAAAGTCAATAATAAAAAAAAAAATTTTAGACACAGCTGCTGCTGAGGTAAAAATAATTCTGTGAGCAGGTTAGTGGACCAGAGCAGACCCTGATTAATGACAGCTGCACTGTTGCTGTTCTTGTTTGTGGTTTTGTTGTCAGATCCTCCAATGATCACAGACATGAAGAATATGCCCGCACACCTGGGTAAGACCGCCATCCTCCGCTGTGAAGCTATGGCTGTTCCTCCAGCCGCCTTTGAGTGGTACAGAGATGAGCACAGGTGAGTTCTTGTGAACGTCTGTTCCAGATACTTCTCCAAATACAAGGATCTAACTCTCCCGGTCTCTATCACCCAGACTGGATAGTGACAACACCTTGAGGATCAAGAATGAAAAAACACGCTCACTGCTGCTTTTCACCAATGTCACAGAGAAACACTTTGGAAACTACACCTGCTTTGCCTCCAATCGCTTGGGTGCTTCCAATGCCAGCATGCTGCTCTTCAGTATGTTATGTTAAACACACACACATGACTCTAGTCTGTGAGCTGAAATATCTTTGTTGTTTGAATCTCAGTCTTATACTGGAATGTTAATCAGTTAAGTTATTTTTTTGTAGTTTTGGTTATTTTTTAGTTTTTACTTTGGCTGATTTTGGGTACTTAGGGCTTTTGGCCAGCAGAGGGAGCACAAAACTTAAAATCACCCTGGCCCATATGTCAAGGTTTCTTTGACTACATCAAAAAATCTCAGAGCATCTCCTTAATGAGGTTTTATTTGTTGTTCTTGGAGGCAGCAGAAAATAGGTGTTGAGATGACAGGAGCAGATAAGAGAGGAGGAGGAGGAGGAGGAGTTGAAGGAGAGAAGATGACAAAGGAGGATGATGCAGAAAGGAAGAGTGATAGAGAAGGATGAAGAATCGAGGAAGAGAGGAGACCGAAGGTGAAGGAAATAATGACCACAGGAGAAGGTAGGAGGAAGGAAGAAAGAAGAATGAGGTGGGATGACAGCACAAGGAGGGCAGAGTTGAAGGGCTGAGCTTCAGGAAAAATGGAAGGTTAGGAAATGACTCACTGGAGATGGATCATGAAATGAGGCTGGAAAAATAAATGAAGGCATCTGTGTGAGGGGGAGGGAAAAGGAGAAGAAGTAAAAATAAATAACTGTTCGTGGACCGAGAATACAATACAATAAGTTAAAACAACCATTGTTATTGTGAACTACTAATGAATGCTCTCTCCCTCTCTCTCTCTCTCTCTCTCTCTGTCTCTAGGACCAGGGGCCATTCAGAGCCGAGGGACATCTCTAAGCTCAGGAGTCAGTGGCACCATCTGTTTTCTGCTTTCACTCTCCTTTGCTTTTTCTCTGCTAAAGGCATAAAAATTAAAAAAATAATAATAATAAATAAGCAGAGAGCTGGATCTGGAATTTTCCTTGAAAAGCCTCCAAACCCCTGACCCCCACTTGACCCCTCCCATCCCAGAAGTAAGAAAAAAAATATTAAAATTTTTAAATTTTAAACCCATCACTGTGAACATGAAGAATATATGCATTAATGCAGAGCCATCCAGTCATCTATTCACAAGGAACAACAGGAACACAAAAACAGAATGAATGGCAAAAAAAAAAGCCCAGAAACATCAGCACTCGACCACATATCTTTAAGGTCTCTCACCCTCTAACTCTCTCTCTCTGTTTCTCTCTCGCCCTGAGGTCAGACGACTCCATCTTTTCTTCCATGACAACTTGACATTCCTCTGTCTGATTGGACACTCACAGAATCACTGATTGATTCCTAAGGTCAATAATCAGCAGCAGCAGGAGCGGCAGCAGCGTGATGTTGCCGGGAGAAAGTGGGCGGGGCCACTAGCTACAGAACTCTCACTTAGCCTTAGGCCTCATTTAGCCCCCATCAGCTGCACCAGCAGTTTGACGAGCCTATCTGGTCTCTGGGTGGAGCTAGTTGTGGGCTAATGGTGGAAGTAAGAAATCATCTTAGATTTCCGGGTAATAGTTCTGATATTGGAACTTGTCCGGGAATCAGTTTTTACCAACCTCAAAGTGCCAGTAATAGAATCACCCTCTAGTGGCAAATGAGTGCAGTTGTTTCTTTCTCATTGGGAACAGTTGTTAAATTTAAAGGGTATGCCTCCCTCTTCTGGTGTGAACAGAAAATGTATTTTTCAGTCTGTACACTGAGTTGGTCAGTAGGTGGCAGCATTTTTTCAGTCAAAGAAAACCTTTTGTCCCTACTTCCTGTACAAATCAGTTTCTGTGGTATTCTTAACTTTTAACACTGGTTGTGTAAAAAACTTTTATGCAAGATTTTAAGATTATTTTTTTATTTGCCTATTTGTGTAATTTTTAGTCAAAGTTTTACGACACAACTGGACAGACGTAAGAGTTCCTCCACATGTTGTAAATTGTCGTCTGACCTCATCGTTACTTCCTCTTCATCTCTCTCTCTGTTTCTACCAGTTCATGGTGTTTGCTGTGCCCAAAATGTTGGGCTGCTGTTGTTGTTTCTGATTGATTACTGTCATGTGATCAGTGAGAGGACAGATCATTCAACATACGGACGATCAATCGATTGTTAATGGAATAATTAACGACTGTGTGACGTTTACTTGGATTCATGTCAGATCATTGTCAAACTGAAGACAAATGAAAAGGAACTCATTTCCCGTGCGCATGCGCACGCACGTACGCATGCACGCAGACCCACCTACAGTACACACACACACACACACACGTGCACTGTGTTTGTAGTTTTAGCTGTGCAGCAGCTCAGCTGTTCTGAATGATGTCAAATGCATAGAAAAATGACTAAGTTGTGAGTTCACTTTAAGTGTTAAAGGGACAGTTCACAGAGTGGTTTGGCTACTGTGAGCGCCACCTCCTGTAAATCCAGCTTAAGACAATGTTTTTCAACGGGCATTGCTTCCTTGAGATAAAATCTTGGATTTTCCCCATGGACTTTGGTCTGTGAGGTGAAATTTTTGATTTGTCCTTGTTGAACAGTGTCATGAGACATGATGGGAACTGAAGTTGAACTCTCCCTTTAAGAAAACATTTCTTTGGATTCAGTTTTTTCTATTCATACGAATGTCCTCACAACTCTTAACCGTTTCCGCCACATTAGACTTTCCCTCCTTCCTGTCGTTCTTACATGTGACTCTCCTGTTGCCCGACCCCTACTGCAGTGTAAATATCTATTCCAAAGCCATGCCTCTCCGCACCCCTTGTTTCCCATCATGCCTTGCCTCGGCTGCAGCGGGACTCTGGATCAGCAGAGACACTGTTCACCAGTGACCACAAATGCAAACAAGACTTCAGGTCCAAAAGCTGCAGTGCTATGGCGCCACCTTCTGTGTCGCTTGTTGATAGCATGTCCCCGGTTTAAGATGTTACTTCCTGTCGTGAATCCGTCCCCTGGCCCCTCTCCCTGTCTCTGCACTGTGTCTGTTTTGCCCACTGCAAGTTTCCTGCTTCCACTTTTTGGTGTTAATAATAAAAATGATGATAATAATTATGAAAAAAAGATAATGATGTTGATGAGTAAGTATTCAATATGAACAATGTGAGGAAAAAAACCTGATGGTGTAACGAATGTGTGGGAAAAACTTTTTAATACTCTTTTCCTGGAATTTCCAAGGACTATGGAGACCAGTAGGGGACAAGGAGGAATCAAATCATTTTTTTACCAAAGGTTTTTCTTTTCATGAATAGTTGTTGGCATTTCAGTTCAGATCTGGGTCCATAATTATAATCATAATAATTAGGTTTCAGTTCAGATTTTAATAAATTTGGTTCTCACTGTGAGAATTAACAGCTGTAAACCAGACATTTGTTCAGACAAGAGTCATGATTAGAGATAGAAATTACAAAATTACAAAACTCCCGGTTCTGTGAGGTAACATATATTTTTTTTTATAAAGAATTTTTAGTCCTTTCATAGTCGGTTTGTGTGTGCCATGAAGACATATTTGTCCCCCTATACTGAATTTTTATACTTTTGGTATTTTATTATTTTTTATTAAACCTCCATTTTAGTACAAACTGAACTATATAGATACATAGCACACAGTATATCCTTGAATTTTTTTATTTCTTTTCATCCAGGTAAATGACTGCTTTTTCCTTCTTGTCTCCTCTGGGCTTCCACACAAACACAGACATGAAACATTTTAATATGGAAATTTATCAAGTTTTGTTTCTCAATTTTATCACAACTTTTTACATCATTTTTTAAATTAGAGTCTAGATTCAGTCAAATCCCCCATTTGTTCAGATGTATATGTTCACCCTCACTCTGTAACACACACACACACACACCTACTCCAGCAGATTTGGACTTTTATCAGTGTATGTGTGATAGTTTGTGTCTCCGTCTCTAGAACAAACTTGCTCTGTCCCTCTCTGTCCTTGCTTACCAAAACAGAAATGTCAAAAGTAAATTAACAGTTAGCGAGTGTATAGGTACTGGCAAATGGTTACGAGAAGTCTTGAATTTCACAAACAGCACAAACTGTTGGAGGAAACTCCCTGTCCCGTTTTTCTTCCTTCTCCCTCACACAGAGACACGAATATGCAAATGTACCATCAAGAGTTTGCACAGAGAGATGAGAGATCACGTGACAGTGCCGGGTCATGTGACCTACTCCACTGTCTGAATGTGTCTTTGTTTTGATGTTTTTTGTTTGCAAACCAGCAATAATCCCTTGACTCCACTGTGCTACAGGTACGAGACCATGTTCCTGGATCAGAGACTAAGGGATAGAACCAAAACACTTGAGTGGTTCAGATTAGAACTAACTGTGCCGTAGGGGCCCCCTGCTGCTCAACGCAGCCTGATACACAGAAGCAGAGGTTTCAGTGAGAACATGGCTGCCAACAATGAAAACACTCTGCTTCCCGAACAAAAGTCAACTGACTTGGTGTGGGACAGGGAGTAATGAGTAGTTTCAGTTGAAATCACTATGTTTGTGCCTCTGTGATAAAGAAAAACAAAGGATTTAAAGTACAATATTAAAGAAAAACAAAAAAAAAACTAATCAAAAGATGGAGTAAGCAGTACCTCTGTATACAACTACAATGATAGCTTTTTTTTTCTACGGACTGATGTGGAAGTGAGTTTACGAAAAGTTTCCTGTTAGAAAATCTAACAGCGAGTTAAAAGTGTGAACTAAGTAGTAGTCGAAATATTGTAGACTTAGCTTGATGCTGATTCAACCTGTTCTGGAGTCCATGTTGTCACTGAGTCTCGGTACATCATACAATCACTAACGATAAAAACACAACTGTCCCTTTAATGAGGTCCATATTAATATGTCTTGTACCTGTATTCTCTACAGGAGTCTGAAATGATTGTGAATCTCTGTGTAAATGTTGCTCAATGTCCTGAAAATGTTTTTTCACCACAACTTTACTGTTTTTTTTTTATGTGAACTGAGCCCAAAGAAAACACCACAAGTTCCAGTTAAGCACAAGAGCAGGTTCTTCAGCTGTTCACTGTTTTGCGAGCTTTTTACGGCTCTTTGTCTGTCCTGCCTTTTTCATTTTGTTTTTTTTTTCCTTTTAAATTGTGACTCATGTATTTGTATAACCATGTCAGCATATCATGCTGCGTTTGTCAGTAGCATATACACATCTGTGTGTGCAAACATGTCCTCGATAAAGAAAATGAAGAAAAAAACATATAAAGAAAAAAAAAATCAAAAAACACAAAGAAATGAAAACATACTGTCAAGTTTCTCGATGTGGGTTTGAAAAAAAAAGCACGTCAGTGTTTGTGTGTGGGTGGATTTTGACAAAAAATTATAATAACTACAAGCAAACTTTGTCTGTGAATATTTATGGCGGCTGGGGGCCAGGGGAGGGCAGATGTCAAGAAAGGCAACATGAAGACAAAGGGAAGGGGAGATCTTTAACCACCCAAGAAGCTGGTAGAATATGCCCCCTTGTGGGCTTGTTGTGCAACTATTCTTAATTTGAAGTAAATATCCAGAATACAAATCACAAAATAACATATATTAGTTGAGTAATAGTGGCATCAACCACTGTTGTATCTTTGGGAGCGAAAAGCACATATTTTGTTAACGTGTGTCGTTTGTTCCTACCTTGTGTCACTTTCTACATGGCAGGAAGTAACGCAACGTCCCCTCTCTTCCTTGTTGATGAAACTCTCTTCTTGTTTAAACTCCAACTCCTGGTAAAGTGGACAGTTGGTGTGAAACCATAGTGGCTTGTGGTCAACCATCCCAGCATCAGACCCTCTCACTGACAGGGGGAAGTAGAAGAAGTAGAAGACAGGTGGCTCCAGAGACTTTTCTCTCCAGTTTGATGGGCCTGGCATGTCATCAGTAGTGAGAGATTAGAGAAAAACGCAGAGATGTACAGATGGTACAGATGTAATACTAGAAAATATAATTAGAGATATAATTACGAAGTACAGTTTAAAATTTTGATGTTGACATAAAATAGCAAATGGGATTCTTCCAAAAAGGAAGAAAATGGTGAAAATTTTGAAAAAACAAGATTTGTCAAATTACTCCTAATAAAAAGGTGCAAATTAGCTTAAAAGTTTTCGCAAAGTGATACCATGCGAGAATAAAATTAAAGGTTCAGTGACATTAAAAAATAAAATACAACAACAGTTATTCGTTACAGAAATGCCAATGCTTAGTATTGCTAATATCGATGAACGATAAATAAAGTAAAACTGACAACTTCGGTCTGCCTCAACCGACTAGAAAACTAGCATTCTTCGACATAAACTTACCAAAAAAAATGACATTACGACAGCACAAAGCAAAGCGTGATGTTGATAACAAAAACCCCGAACCACCGAGAAACCGCTGCCGCTACTTTTCGGTTCTGAAAGTGTTACTTCCCAAGCTAACAAGCGCTACTTCCGGTTTTTACTAATTCCAAAATAAATAAAAAAATCAACAGTGAAATGCAGACATAGACATTGGCTTGAATGTTTACATTTTTTACCAAACAGAATCACTACCACCATTCATCCTTAAGACTTAAGATTGTGTCCAAAATTAGGAGCAAAAAAAAATTTATTTGGCATAATAATAACAAACTAATGAATGAGTTCAAGTAAAAATCCGCTGCCTGAGAAACTACAGGAGATCCAGAAAAAAGATTTTTTCATTTTGAGTGATTCTGATTCACAGAGGAAAAAAAGGATTCAGTTAAAACAGTCCTAGAGTGGCTAAAACCCTGCCAAAAAACAAGTCAGCAACGTAACTAGCCTAAAGCTAAATGAAAACAAAAAACAATCAAACATTAAGTCCTCCATTTGATTATCAATTTAAATGTAAAAACTAAAACGGTGTATATAAATTTACAGACACCTCGCACCAGTGTCACTAAAGGCTTGATCCAGGACACGTGTCCAACAATAAAACTATTTAAGCTGTCTTTCATCAACAGGCCTAAATGTGTCAATATGTGTTTAGCTCAGACATAATTCAAAACTCTCCTTTAAGGTAGATAAAAAAGAAAATGTCCATCTGCTCTGATGTTACACTTTACATACAGATGACAAAGTATCAGCTAAGAAAGAGATCAATGTATAAGAAGAATAATCTTCAGCTTTGAAAACTTCTGAAATAAAACAATTCAACATTTTATTGTATTATATTAAATTAATGTTGTTGTTTCCATTTCCAGAAGAGAAATTACAGGAAGTTAACTGGACCAAGGACAGGAAGTCCAACAGAGCCGATCCTCTCTGCCAGTCTAAGTGGTGTTGGTGTTGCTCTCTTCTTGTTTGCGCTTCATTTCAGTGTCATTCGTGTTAGTGAGATCAGACAGCTGGTCAGTGGACAGTGGACCACAGGACGTGCAGCCACAGAGACGTCTCTTCACTCGGTCCATGATCCCGGCCACGTTCCCCCTCATAGCAGAGGAGGAGAAGTAGAAGATGATTGGATCCAGACAGGCGTTGAAGATGCTGCACAACAGAGCCTTGTCTCTCCACTTTGAACTCTTCCACTGGACGAAGCCCACGATGTGGGACACGTTGTAGGGTCCGAAGCAGATGGTAAAGATCAGCAGCGTTCCGAAAGCCATGCCGATGGCCCTGAGACGGCGACGTCTGTTGATTTGCTGTAGCCTGGACAGAATCCTGATGCAGTTGATGTAGCAGAAGGTGCAGATCAAGAGTGGGATACAGAAGAGGACAATGCAGACCTCCAGACGGACTGGGAGGAGGACCTTTAGCTGAGCTTCTGTGAAGTTTGTGTAACAAACTTCAGTCTTTTTAGCAACAGTGGTTGAATTTTGACTCAGGATCTCTGGAGATGATTCATCTTTAATGAGAGCCATAATAATGACAATGCTAACATGAAGGATGGAGAAAATCCAGAAGACGATGCAAGCTACGGCAGCGTAGAGAGGCCGATGCTTCAGTCTGTGCTGTACCGGAAAAGCCACACCCAGGTACCTCTCTACACTGATGGCCGTGAGACAGAAGATGCTGTTGTAGATGGTCAGGTAGAAAATGAAGCCTGACATTAGACAGAGAACATCGGGCAGCTCCCAGGTACAGTTATTTATGGCCTCATGCATCTTGAAAGGCAGGGTGACCAGAAAAAGCAGGTCTGAAATGGTCAGGTTCAGAAGCAGGATGTCAATGGCCGCAGGTTTCTCACAAACCTTTTTGCAGAAGGTGTAGAAAGCTAGAACATTGGCGGGAAAACCCAGGATGAAGGTGATCATGTAGACGGACAGAAGAAGTCCAGTGGGACAGTCCTGCATGGTGCTGTCACTGGTTTAGATACACAAGAAGGTTCCTATTGACTCAGCTGACAGAAGCAAATTACTGAAGATTCTGAGGTTTTTCTGTCGGTGACCACCAGGTCCAAACAGATCATCTCCTCAAGGGACTGGATTCTACTGAAGAGAAATAAAGGAGAAGATCAGTTTTTACCCTGTGCCCAGCTATTAATAAAAACAAATTATTTCAGTACTTGTGGAAATCCTTAAAGTAACATAACTGCTCCTTTTATTGACGGATGCGAATAAGTTGATTAGAAAACTCCAGAAACAATTAACAAAATTAACTCACATTTAAACTTCTCTGTATCTAATTGGATACAGATGATAATAACTATTATTATTTTATAATAATCAAACAAAAACAATGATAATACCAATATAAATACCAATAATAACCATGATTATAATTACAGTGATAGCAATAGTAAAGTTCTTCTTACCGCGGCTGTGTTGGAATTGGACCTTCATCAGTTCAGAAAGTTTCACTTTTTTCTTCTGTTTCTTTTAGTTCCTTGAGAACAAACCAAACCCTGCAGTTGTGCGTTTCCTGTCACTTAAGTCAAATGGCTATTTCAAAAACTTACTATATAAATTCGGACGTTGAATTGTACCTCAGTGACACAGACTTTTCTTCATATTACCCTAGGTTGGCAGAGTTAGATCTGCTCACTCTCAGGTTCCTTTATGAAATTCAGATAAATACTGAAACCTGAGCAGAACATCTTCTCTTCAACCTTATATGGAGCTACATCTCTTCTCTGTTTCTGGTTAGTCAGCGAGTCTGTAGAATAAAAAAAGATCATTGTATATTTTCTTTTACCAAAAGCAGGATGTGAAAATAGCAGCCATTCTCTTCAGACACAGAGTGTTGTTTGAACACAGGGCACAAAATCATCACAAAAGTCCGTCTCATTTTCATTGAGGGGCTAAATTGGCAGCACGGTTCCTCCTGAGGGGTCAGTCACAACTGGGAGAGTTCATAAACATAACCACCTGATAACTTATCAATAATGTTTCTGCAAGTAACCCATCAATGATGACTCCCAGTCATCCAGGTCATGGTCAAGGTTAAAGAGTTTGTGGGGCAACTGGACATGAACTTTTTGTCACACAACACAAAAAAAAACAATTCAGCAACATAAATGGTCCAAAACTAAACGAAAAAAAAACACCCGTCGGGTCAAACAATCAAACATTTATCGATTAAATGTAAAAGCAAAAACTGTGTATATAAATTTACAGACACCTCGCACCACTTGCACTTAAGGCCTGATCCGGGACACATGTCCAACATGTGCGACGATGACAATAAAAGTCATTAAGTTGTGTTTATATGTGTTTAGCTCAGACATTATTCAAAACTCTCCTTTAAGGTAGATAAAAAAGAAAATGTCCATCTGCTCTGATGTTACACTTTACATACAGATGACAAAGAATCAGCTTAGAAAGAGATCAATGTATAAGAATAAGAAAAAACTTTAGCTTTGAAAAGTTCTGAAATACATTTTTTTTAACATTTTATTGTATTATTTTAAATTATTGTTGTTTCCATTTCCAGAAGAGAAATTACAGGAAGTCAACTGGACCGAGGACAGGAAGTCCAACAGAGCCGATCCTCTCTGCCAGTCTAAGTGGTGTTGGTGTTGCTCTCTTCTTGTTTGCGCTTCATTTCAGTGTCATTCGTGTTAGTGAGATCAGACAGCTGGTCAGTGGACAGTGGACCACAGGACGTGCAGCCACACAGACGTCTCTTCATCCTAACAATGATCCCGGCCACGTTCCCTCTCATGGCAGAGGAGGAGAAGTAGAAGATGATTGGATCCAGACAGGCGTTGAAGGTGCTGCACAACAGAGCCTTGTCTCTCCACTTCGGATCCTTCCACTGGATGTAGCCCACAATGTGGGACACGTTGTAGGGTCCGAAACAGATAGTAAAGATCAGCAGCGTTCCGAAAGCCATGCCCATGGCCCTCAGACGACGGCGACGATTGATGTGCTGTAGCCTGGACAGAATCCTGATGAAGTTGATGTAGCAGAAGGTGCAGATCAAGAGTGGGATACAGAAGAGGACAATGCAGAGCTCCAGACGGAATGGGAAGACAACAGTTAGCTGATCTTCTGTGAAGTTCGTGTGACAAACTACAGTCTTTCTAGAAACAGCAGTAGTTGATGAGTTTTGATTCAGGATCTCAGGAGACTTTCCATCCCTAAAGTATATTATAATTAGGCCGATGCTGATGTGAAGAAGATTGAATATCCAGAAGAAGATGGTCACTCCAACAGTGTACAGAGGCCTACGCCTCAGTGTGTGCTGTATAGGAAAAGCCACACCCAGGTACCTCTCTACACTGATGGCTGTGAGACAGAAGGTGAGATGTGTATAAGAGACAGGCGTAGGGCAGCTCCCAGGTACAGTTGTTTATGGCCTCATGCATCTTGAAAGGCAGGGTGACCAGAAAAAGCAGGTCTGAAATGGTCAGGTTCAGAAGCAGGATGTCAATGGGCACAGACTTCTCACAAACCTTTTTGCAGAAAGTGTAGAAAGCTAGAACGTTGGCTGGAAAACCCAGGATGAAGGTGATCATGTAAACGGACAGAAGAAGTCCAGTGGGACACTCCTGCATGGTGCTGTCACTGGTTTAGATGTTCACAGTGGTCGGATGATCAGAGGTTCTTTAATAGATTGAACTCTCAGAAAATTCAGGTCATCAAAACCCACAAGAAGAAGAGATGAAGGTTCTTATTGGCTCAGCTGAGAGAAACAAACGATTGAAGGTTTTGAGGTTTTTCTTACTGTGAACACCAGGTCAACACGTGTCTCCTTCAGAGACTGGATTCAACTGAAGAGACAAAAGGAGAGAAGGTGCTGTCACTGGTTTAGATGTTCACAGTGGTCGGATGATCAGAGGTTCTTTAATAGATTGAACTCTCAGAAAATTCAGGTCATCAAAACCCACAAGATGAAGAGATGAAGGTTCCTATTGGCTCAGCTGAGAGAAACAAACGATTGAAGGTTTTGAGGTTTTTCTTTCTGTGAACACCAGGTCAACATGTGTCTCCTTCAGAGACTGGATTCAACTGAAGAGACAAAAGGAGAGAAGATCAGTTTAACTTCATGTCCATCTGACACCTGTTTACAAAACAAATTATTCCAGTATTTGTGGACATTCTTCGAAAGAATCAAACCGTACAGTTCAAAAAGTAACATAACTGCTCATTTAAATGAGTTAATTAATATGTTAACGAATAAGTTAATTATAAAACTCCAGAAACAATCACTGCATTAACTTACTTTTACCACAGTCTGATTGGATACAGATAATAATAACTATTATTATTTTATAATAATTAATACTAATCAAACAAAAAAGATGATAATAGCAATATGAATACCAATAATATCCATGATTACAATGACAGTGATAACAATAGTAAATCTTCTTCTTACCGCGGCTGTGCTGGAACTGGACTGTCATTAGTTCAGTTTCACTTTTTCTTCTGTTTCTTTGAGAACAAATCAAACCCTGTAGTTGTGGGTTCACTGCTGCCACTATCACTTAGTTCAATTGTGTATTTTAAAAACTTTATAAATTCAAATGTTAAATTGTACCTCAGTGACACAAACTTTGGCAGAGTTAGATCTGCTCACTCTCAGGTTCCTTTATAATATTCAAATAAATACGGAAACCTGAGCAGAACATCTCCTGTTCACCCTTATATGGAACTGTTTCTCTTCCCTGTTTCTGGTTAGTCAGTTATTCTGTAGAATAACAAAAAGATCATTGTTGTTTTATTTTTATTTTTTTTTAACCAAAGGCAGGATGTGAAAATAGAAACCATTCTCTTCAAACAGAGACAAAACCATCACATAAATCAGACTCGTTTTCAATGAGGGGCCACATTGGCAGAGACTGCATAAATGTAACCACTTGATAACATATCAATAATGTTTCTGTAAGTAAGTCGTCCATGATGCTTCCCAGTCATCATTATGGTCAAGGTCAAAGAGTTTTGTGAAGCAACTGGACATTAACTCTTTTGGAAAACATCTCAGCTCTCATCCAAGAGGCGTCTTCAGTTCCAACTGTTAGTGACATGAAACTGACTGATGAAGGGAAAACTGTCCAAGAGTTTAATGATTTGTGGAAAAAAGCACTAGGCTATAAATCACTGTGTTCTACTAAGGAATATTGAACTTTTTCCAATTAAACACTACACTTATCAACCCTACTGAAGGTCCTGCAGGTCAGTTCACGTGTCTGTATCAGTCAAAGGTCTGGACTGTGTGTGTTTGTCCTGTTGTGCAAGGAAAAGAAAATGAAATGTCCATCTATTATTTGTTGTTTTTTTCTGCTCCTGACACATACAGCTGAGCATGGTTTATTAAAGACCATATTTGTTTACCACAAATGTAGCTTCACACACTCAGAGTAAAACAAATGCATGTACAGTATATAGACAGAGGACATTAGAATAAATAGATTTGCCAAGGGAGGAACAAATGAGCTCTGTAAAATAGAGAGAACCAGTTAAATTTGTAAAATCCTAATATTTTCCACAAAATGCTCCATATGTTGAAATGTAGACGCACCTGAAAATGGAAAAATTGGACAAAAAGGAGCAAATCAAACCAGGCTTGGACAAACTGTGGTACGTTCAGAAAACGTGTCCATTATATATACAGTATAATTGTATGGTGAATAATATTCTAACCCTTCCCTGCAATGTCCATGTTTCCCCTATATGTGGTATCGGAAAAGTAAAAACGTTTTTGTTTGACAAATAATCAGACAAATGTCAGTCATAACCCAAGACTAAAATGTCATTTATTGTAGTTCACAATCATCTCTATCTTCTCATAACTGGCCCTTGTGTCCAATTTTAGCACTTATTCTGGCCCACAAGTCAAAGTCAAACTAAAAAAAACTATTTGTCTCAGGTAGAAACAATACAAACACACAGACAATGACTTTAATATTCAAATCCTACAAGAGCAGTTTTTAGAAATACCCATAGAAAGATATTTAAAAAAAAGAAGACAATTAAAACGTTTACGAAGTTTAAAAGTTGAAAAACGCCTAGAAATAATTTTTCCAACATTACAATACAGGAGAGAAATTACAGGAAGTTAACTGGGCAGAAGACAGAAAGTCCTACAGAGCTGATCCTCTTCCTGTCTGGCTAGGTGGTGTTGGTGGCTTCTTGATTGCGATTAATTTCACTGCCATTCGTGTCAGTTACAGCAGAGAGTTGGTCGATTGGACCACAGGACGTGCAGCAACAGAGATGTCTCTTCACTCGGTTGATAATCCTGGCTATATTCCCCCTCACTGCAGAGGAGGAGAAGTAGAAGATGATTGGATCCAGACAGGCGTTGAAGGTGCTGCACAACAGAGCCTTGTCTCTCCACTTCGGATCCTTCCACTGGATGTAGCCCACGATGTGGGACATGTTGTAGGGTCCGAAGCAGATGGCAAAGATCAGCAGCGTTCCAAAGGCCATACCAATGGCCCTCAGACGACGGCGACGGTTGATTTGCTGTAGCCTGAACAGAATCCTGATGAAGTTGATGTAGCAGAAGGTGCAGATCAAGAGTGGGATACAGAAGAGGACAATGCAGAGCTCCAGACGGTATGGAAAGACAACAGTTAGCTGATCTTCTGTGAAGTTCGTGTGACAAACTACAGTCTTTCTAGAAACAGCAGTAGTTGATGAGTTTTGATTCAGGATCTCAGGAGACTTTCCATCCCTAAAGTATATTATAATTAGGCCGATGCTGATGTGAAGAAGATTGAAGATCCAGATGAAGATGGTCACTCCAACAGCGTAGAGATGCCGGTGATTCAGTCGGTGCTTTACAGGAAAAGCCACACCCAGGTACCTCTCTACACTGATGGCTGTGAGACAGAAGATGCTGTTGTAGATGGTCAGGTAGAAAATGTAACCTGACATTAGACAGAGAGCGTAGGGCAGCTCCCAGGTACAGTTGTTTATGGCCTCATGCATCTTGAAAGGCAGGATGACCAGAAAAAGCAGGTCTGAAATGGTCAGGTTCAGAAGCAGGATGTCCATGGGCGCAGGTTTCTCACGAACCTTTTTGCAGAAGGTGTAGAAAGCTAGAACGTTGGCTGGAAAACCCAGGATGAAGGTGATCATGTAGACGGACAGAAGAAGTCCAGTGTGACAGTCCTGCATGGTGCTGTCACTGGTTTAGATGTTCACAGTGGTCGGATGATCAGAGGTTCTTTAATAGATTGAACTCTCAGAAAATTCAGGTCATCAAAACCCACAAGATGAAGAGATGAAGGTTCTTATTGGCTCAGCTGAGAGAAACAAACGATTGAAGGTTTTGAGGTTTTTCTTACTGTGAACACCAGGTCAACATGTGTCTCCTTCAGAGACTGGATTCAACTGAAGAGACAAAAGGAGAGAAGATCAGTTTAACTTCATGTCCATCTGACACCTGTTTACAAAACAAATTATTCCAGTATTTGTGGACATTCTTCGAAAGAATCAAACCGTACAGTTCAAAAAGTAACATAACTGCTCATTTAAATGAGTTAATTAATATGTTAACGAATAACTATTAAACTCCAAAAA
>JAFBJS010003376.1:237850-249492 GCA_016785265.1 Paraplagusia blochii | reverse complement strand
AAAAATGACAAAACTACTCCTTTATATCTGCATAAACGAAGGTAACCATAAAACTCCAGGAACAATCACTGCCTCAACGTTATCTTTCTATGGACCAACAACAACAATTGTTATTATCATAGTGATAAGAGTAATAATCATAATAAAAGTAAATCTTTTCTTACTGCGGCTGTGATGGAGCAGCTGTGACTTCCACTGTCGTCTGTTCAAGATCAAAGGTCGTCTCTTATACCATGGTGACGAAGCAACAGGAGGAGAGTTTCTTTTTTTTTTTTTTTTTTTTGTACCTCAAAGAATGTGACCACACAGAAGAAGAAGTCTCTCCACTTTTAGGCAATTTCACTTCCTGCTTCTGTGCTCTGGTGATTCCACACTTTGAACATTTTTATTTTTCTTCTCTTTTGAATAAACTCAGGTGTTGGTCCATCTCCACCAACAATTCTCCTGCTTTTCAATGATGACATTTTAAAATTCACTCTGTGAATTACACCTTTAAATCTTCCAGATCTCTACATTTTAATTATTAATCCAAAAAATAAATGAATAACTGGCTAAAAATGTTGCTTAATCCTGAGAGTCAAACATCTCAGATGGGCTCATGAAGCTCAGGCACAGATTATTTGTCCTTGTCCATGTGGAACCATTGACTCTAGAGCTGAAGAGTTAACAAAATATAACCAGCTATTTTTTTTCTCATATATAAAAAACCAAAAAAGTCAAAGTGCACACCTGCTGCTTTTAGTCTTCACCATTTATTTAAACCAGTTTTTAAATGCAAAATATAATTATCTTAAAAAAATAAAGAGAAAGTTAATGTTTATGTCTTTTCTGGAACCAATTTCACTAAAAGTGTAGAAACTTAAAGAATATCTAACATGGAAACTTTATATATATATATATTAAAACAGCATTCCATTTCAAAAAGGCTGGGATTGTCTTTTCCTTTTCCAGAAGAGGAATTACATTGGAGTCAAACAGGAAGTCTGCAGTGGCTTGGACAGGAAGTCCAAAGGATCCAGTTTTCTTATATGTTTCGTTACTTCCTGTCCTCTCTGTTGCTCTCTTCTTGGTTTCGCTTCATTTCAGTGTCATTCGTGTCAATTTCAACAGAGACCTGGACTAGTGGACCACAGGACGTGTAGCCACAGAGACGTCTCTTCATTTGGTCCATGATTACGGCCACGTTCCCCCTCACGGCAGAGGAGGAGAAGTAGAAGATGATTGGATCCAGACAGGTGTTGAAGATGCTGCACAACAGAGCCTTGTCTCTCCACCTTGGACTGTCCCACTGGATGAAGCCCACGATGTGGGCGAAGTTGTAGGGTCCAAAGCAGATGGTAAAGATCAGCAGCGTTCCGAAAGCCATGCCGATGGCCCTCAGACGACGGCGACGGCTGATGTGCTGTAGCCTGGACAGAATCCTGATGAAGTTGATGTAGCAGAAGGTGCAGATCAAGAATGGAATACAGAAAAGGACCACGCAGGCCTCCAGGCGGACTGGGAGGAGGACCTTTAGCTGAGCTTCTGTAAAGTTCTCATAACAAACTTCAGTCTTTTTAGCAACAGTGGATGAATTTTGACTCAGGATCTCTGGAGATGATTCATCTTTAATGAGAGCCATAATAATGACAATGCTAACTTGAAGGATGGAGAAAATCCAGAAGACGATGCAAGCTATGGCAGCGTAGAGAGGCCGATGCTTCAGTCTGTGCTGTATAGGAAAAGCCACACCCAGGTACCTCTCTACGCTGATGGCTGTGAGACAGAAGGTGCTGTTGTAGATGGTCAGGTAGAAAATGAAGCCTGACATTGGACAGAGAACATAGGGCAGCTGCCAGATGCCATTGTTCATCACCTCATGCATCTTGAATGGTAGGAAGACCAGAAAAAGCAGGTCTGAAACGGTCAGGTTCAGAAGCAGGATGTCAATGGGCGCAGGTTTCTCACGAACCTTTTTGCAGAAGGTGTAGAAAGCTAGAACGTTGGCTGGGAAACCCAGGATGAAGGTGATCATGTAGACAGACAGACACAGACCTGTGTGACACTCCTGCATGGTGCTGTCACGGGTTTAGATGTTCACGGTGGTCGGATGTTCAGAGTTTCCTCTACAGATTGAACTTTCAGAAGATCCAGGTCATCAAAAACCCACAAGATGAAGAGATGAAGGTTCCTATTGGCTCAGCCGACAGACACAAACCATTGAAGGGTCTGAGGTTTTCCTGTCTCTGACCATCAGGACAACATTCTATTGAAGAGAGACAGAAGGAGAAAACAACATCTGTTTTAGCTAGGGTCATCCCACGATATCAGTCCCCAGATATTATCGACAAGATATATGTGTGTGTGAATGTTCGTATTGCCATCACATTTAATGTCCTCATGAGGACCGTGCAGCTTACAATTATTATATAACTATAATAAAGATGTTCATCATCTTCATCTGTCTATCCTGCCACCACAATCAAAACCCATCATGATTACTGTCAGTAGGTGGCGATGTGGGGATGGGGCTTTGGTCAGAACACCTTAGTGGCATTCAAACCTGAAACCTTGTGGACCAAAGTCTGCTTCCTTAACCACTAAGCCACCACTGCTGCCATAATAAAGAGTTGAAAAATCTGATCAGAGCATGAGAAATTCTTTATATCAACATCAATATTATTATCATTCATAACATCAAACACAACATTAACATATTAATAGTAGTGCTAATCGGTCATCTTCTTACCTCTGCTGTGATGAAGCTCTGAAAAGTGTCAGTCCTCGACGTCTCTTATACCATGACGAGGTCATACAAGAACTGATGTTTTTTTTTATTTTATTTTAATCTCGAAAAAATTTTTGACGAAATGCCTCGTCAGCCGCCATGGATACCAGAGAACTGGGGTTAGATAACAGCGTGACGCATAGTGAAAGAAACTGAAAGTTCATTTATTGATTATGATCAAAATGAAAAAAGTAAATGGCATTGGAAACATCAACAGCACTAACGCCGTTTTGTAACGAAACTTCTCGGTAACTAATAACGTAACGCGTTACTTTTCCCATTCAGTAACGCCGTTATTGTTACTGTAGTGTAAAGGGGTTCGTTACTCGTTGCTACCTGTGGTCCAAATGGACGGTTTCTCCCATCAACAGAGAGAGGCTGTCCACACTAACTGGACCCATGCGTTGAAAAGGAGCGATGATTGGTTGACATAGGTTAACGTTTCATGCTAAGCCAATCAGAAAGAGACCTGGGCGGGTCTTCTTGCCTTATAGGGAGATAGTCTCACACACGTGACGTGGTACAGCAGCACACACCACAAGCAAGACGATGGCAAGTGTCAAGTTGAGGTTACGATAAAGATGTCTGTCAAAATGTCTAAACATCTATTTTGTTTTTATTGTTCCACTACATTCCATTATGATAGTTGATACAGAACACAACACTAAACTTTTTTAATGTTTTTTTAAAGTAAAGTAACTAGTTATTAGTTACTTTTATAATTTAGTAACTAGTAACGTAACAAGTTACTTTTTCAGAGCAGTAACTGGTAAAGTAATAAGTTACTTTTTTGAAGTAACTTGCCCAACACTGGGTACCAGCGATGGTGGTCTAGCGGTGAAGGAAGCAGACTTGAGTCTGTATGACTCCAGGTTCTAATCCACCTGCTGCCAAGTTGCCATTGAGCATAGGTCTAATCTGGTTTCCAACCACATAACTTCCAGTGGGCTCAGTATGCAGCAGTGTAATTTGGGTGGTGAAATGGACATTGAATGAAAATGAAAATTAATGAAATTATAGACTGGGATTTAGAAATCAATTCAGATTAGAGATTAGGATTACAGAATTTAGGACTAGATTGAGATATAGGTCACAGATTAGGGTTACAGTAAAAGACCTTGTCGTGTCAAACGCTCAGCATCACATTCTCTGAGCACAATTTTCCAAAATCACATTCTCTCTTCAAACAAACGCTGCTGTTTGAACGAGCTGTGCACACAAACGCCGCAGAAAAGAATGAAAAGACAACAAACAGGGACGGACGGCGGCTCCGTTCACCGAGGACAGATTTAATCAAGTCAAGTAAACACAGGTAAATCACCTGACAAACCACAGGAAACCACCTGAGAACCACAGCGCTAACTGACCCATCGTACAATATCAGGTGAAAACAATGGAAAAAGCTGATGGTTAGGAGAAAAACGAGAAAAAATATATATGTTAAGGTTTGTAAAATATCAATTGTATCATGTTTAATGAAAAACACTCAACAGCCCAGAGAATCCCGACTGGACAGTTAACTCAATAGAGGAAAGAAAAAAAAAAATCAATGAAAGTAATAATAATAATAAATATTTTGTGGTTTTTGATGAGAGGGAATGAAATGAGGAAATACTGTAGTTGTCACTGTGTAAAACTGTGTCTAATGATGTTTCATAGTGTTATTAGAATACAGCACGTATTGAAATGTTGAAATTGCACCATGAGTACAAGGGTGTAGTCTGACGGAGCAGAAGATGTCATAGGTGACGCTGTAAAGCCAGTGAACACAACATCATATCCTAAGAATTGATCACAGACACAGAAAATCACTGACGTCTCTTCACAGACCTAAACTCACAGCAACTCTGTCTCAAAGGACACTTTTCCAGCAGAACCAGGTTTGTAGATCATTGAACAGCAGCTGTCGGGATTTTTTTTTTTTTTGACTGCTGTAAGTCTTTTGTAAAGTGGTTCATTTTGGCCCATTTTTTTTTCCACCACAAAAAAATTCTGAAAAGTGCACACAGTAAAAAAACAACATTTCAACAGAACAGTGATGTCTATGAACAGGGAACTCTGGACTTTCCCAACCACAGTCACCAACAACAGTTGTTTTAGTCGGCAAAAAGAAACGCGTCCTAAACGTTTTATTATATATACACACAGTATATATATATATATGTGTATATATACACACACATATATATGTGCATATATGTACATATATAAAATATATATTTAAAAAGGACTATTTATATATATATGTATACACACACATATATATGTGCATATATGTACATATATAAAATATATATTTAAACAGGACTATTTTTGTCCATAAAGCAAATGGCAAAAAGAAATGCAGACATGCAGGTGTATTTACATAACTTATATTATAATATATATATAAAATATATATACACACACATATACACATATATACATACATATATTTATATATATACATATACATACACATATGTACACACATATATATACATATATAAATAAAATTAGATAATAGAAATTATGAGGCCAAATTCACTATTTTCAGACTCAATTAATACAAACATTGTCCACCTCAGAGTATTTCTGAAGTATTTTCTTTCTTCCCAAATACCAAATGCAGTATAAAATAATTTATATACACAGTTTTTTTTTTTGGTCCAGATCTAAACCATCAACTTTCTCCAGCTTCACCTTCCACCACCATAAAAGGATGTTGAACTTGAAAACACAACCACTGCTTCTGTGTGAGTTGTTTGTTTGTTTGTTTGTGTACGTGTTTTACCATAGTTGACGTGACTGGTCAAACATTGGAGTTTCTATGAACTCTCTCTATGTAAAAATAGACTTTTAGCTTCCTGTTTCTGAAAGGAAGAGGAAGTGGCCTCAGAAGGTGTCAGTGCAAGGCAGCATCACCCACATCAACACATTTCACACAGTATTTCTCTCAGATTTTAGGTGTTAAGATAAAAATCGCTCATGTTCTCCACGGATCTCGGTCTGTGAGCTGATTTGACCGACTTTGAACTTTCTATGTTAAATCAAGGACAATCTATACGATCAATAGATGATCAATTAACAATCCCTTTATATTTCTTGTCAGATTCATTTACTGTAACACAGTGTCTCTCAAACAGTAAGACTTGAATAAAAACAAGACTCCAGTCACTAGGTGGCAGCATCTCACATGGTGGTTTTGTACAGATAAAACCACCGTAAACATCAGATCTGGACATAGTACGGCCGGTAGGCCTGCCAAACTTGTCCAAGTTACACAGTTAATGGACATTACCATTGTGTTTCTGACTACTGCCTGCAATGTCTGCATTTCCACAATAGAGGGCAGAAATGCTGAAAGTTATGTATAACTTTAACATGTTGTTTATGGCCTGGTCTAGAATCTTCTTCTTCTTCTTGTCAGTCAGTCTTACTCACTATTGTTTGGAAGAATCAGAACCTCAGCACTTAAATAAATGAGCAGTCCCTCCCAGCGCCCCCTGTTGGACAAACACATGCACTCTCTCGATAACACCAGCTACACGGTAGCACCACCTACAGGAATGAACCTCCATGTTCAGCGCTGAGATACGCCATAATACATAAGACTCAAAAAGTTTACATCGATTTATTTATTTATTTATTTCCCTGTGTTGTTAAAAAAAAACCAACACTTTACAGTATTTACACAAATTTACACAATATTTTTAGATATTTTTAATATTATCTCTGAAGACTAAAGTATTAATCCACGCACGGACGTCTCAGTACCTGACTGAGGGTCTTGTTACACCGGCATTTGTGATTATATAACATGATCATCTCACTGTGTGACGTACTGTGATAGTAGTTGGACCATCACCACTGATGAAAGTAGTTTGAATGAGAAAAGGAAAAAAAAATATCAGGATTTTTGATCAATGTATACATATATATATATTTACTGTATACATTAATGTATACAGTACATTTGTAAATATTATGTAAACTAATATATATATATAATTTATAGGTATATGTATGAAATAAGGTATATATGTTTGTGTATATATATATACATATATGTATATATATATATACACACTTATACAACACTCATATTTATATACATATATTATAAATATGTATATATATATTATATGTATGTATAAATAATTGATTATTTTACAGAAAACAGAACCTTGTGATTGACCAAAGGGAGAGTCACGGAGCTTCAGTCAGCAGTGAGTTCTTTGGATGTTCTGGAGAAAGGTCCAGTCATCTGGGTCTCCCTCTGTGGACATGTGGCTGTGAGGACAGAAGGACAAAATATTAAAATTCAGAATATTGTACTTTTTGGATTGAAACCTTCAAACTTCTAAGAAAAGAACAAAAAAAAAAATCAATCAGGTCCATCACATATAAAGTGACATCTACAAAATGAAACGGTAAGTTTTTCAGTTTGGAAATATGGAGCCAAAATAGTCTAAAAAAAGGAACACACGCGTAAGCAAGGATCCGCGAACGTATTCTGAGAAGAACACACAAACAACCCTTCACACGTCAAACTACGTTTGTGAATTGTCGTACACGACAAATCGTGCTTTTAATTTGTGAAACTATGCACAAGCGAATTTGTATTTTTGAGACCTGTCTTACACTGACCAGATTTGTGTGCCTAATTTTGCTACATCAGTCCGTCACCAGCCAATCAGAAGTCTCACTCGTTTCCAGTCAATCACACAACAGTGTCCCCACGAGGGTCTATGTGCGAGTATATATGTTATAACATGCTTACATACTTGCACTCTAACGTTCGCAATTGCCACTTCCGAATGCCATTTTTATTGGACGTCAACTTGGTTCTTGGGTGCAGTGTAGTGACGTCACACACAGACGCTCATGGGGGACACTGCCGTGTGATTGGCTGCAAACGAGTGAGACTTCTGATTGGGTGGTGAAGGACTGACGAAGCAAAGTTACACTGGTCCACGTAGGACGAGTCCAAAAAAAATACAAATTTGTGTAGTTTCACAAATTGAAAGCACAATTTGAATGCGTGTACGACAAATGAACAAACATATTTTGACGTGTGAAGCGAAAAGCTCAATGTGGCGTCACCTGTCGGGGACCAGAGGTGTGGCCGGGACGTCTGTTACCATGGTGATGAGGATGAACGTGGCCCTGCCTTTGTGGACTGACATGCCTGTGACCAGCAGGATGATGGTGATGATGGTGCTGTTGGTGGTGAAGGTTACCAAGCTGTCGCTGCCTTTCCACCTGAAGGTTCCGCTGACTGAGGGGAACGTTGACCGGAGGTCTGGGAGCCGCAGGGGCTCGGGTCGGGGACAGGTGACGGGTTCGTTCTTTGGGGAGATGTTGAAAGTCTGAGAAAGGCATGACTGGTGGTGGAGTGGGAGGACGATGCGGCGCTGCACCTGGAGCTGTAGTGACGGGGGCGGGAGTTCGAGTCTGGGGTCCTGGACTGAGCAAAGCGGCCTGGGTCTGTTGTTGCCGATTCTGAAAAGTCCGAGCTCTGTCAGTGTGGGCTCGGAGTGCAGCCTGGGTCAGGTTGATGGGAACAGGGTGAGTGGGATTGTGTTGGGCTGCACCAGTACCAAGTGAGGGTTGATGGTTCTGAGTCGGCAGCGTCTGAGGAAGGTGATTGGGATCCACCAGCGCTCGTGTGTCTGTATCTCCTGGTCTGGTCGCTCCGCGGGACTGGACCTGGGAACTGGTTGGGGGTTGGCGGCTCTGGATGCGAGCTGGTTCCAGTTTGGGTACCACTAGTCCACCAGTTTGCCGTCCAAAGTCCCGTCTGTCATTTTGACCATCTGCGTGGGAACTTCTTACATTCTCCAACCATGTGTCACCTTGAACATTTGCACTGCGGCTTCGATCTTGCCTGTGTTGAGCGGGTTCTGGACTCCTTGATCTGTTCAGGGCTCTGGACTGTGTTTGTCTTCCTTGTGGTGGAGGACGGGTGGTGTAGTCTGAGCTTTCTGAGTTAACCTCTGGAGGTAACTGCCGTCTTTGGAGGGTCCCACTGGGGTACGAAGGCGTTCCTCTGAGACGATCCCATGGCATCTGTCTGAGGCTGAACCTGGGGTCCTCCTCCAAGTCTCTGCTGCCGGAACGTGGGTTCCGAGGAGGTTCCTGCTCATAAGTCTGTGTGACGGCATTCTGCTGACTGACATTGTTAGCATTAAAATGTGTGAAACCGGTGGGTATGAGTCCAGGCTGTCCTCTGACCTCCCTGGGTCCAGTATCTCCAGGATGGGTCCGCCCCTGGGGAAAATCATTCAGGATGTGTGGATTGTTAGGAGCGAAGGAAGCGTCCTGTGTCTGAGCGGCGACGGACGGGAAGGAGTTGAGGTTGACGTGGATGGTTGGCACTGGTTGGTTGTTGCCGTTGGTCACAGAGGTCTGTGGGAGGGTGTTGAGGCTCAGCTGGACCGCGGCCGGGGGCGCCTGACCCTGGTGCTGACTCAGGCTGCGGCCGTTCCCCGTTGACTGTAGGTGCAAGTCCGGTAGCTGTTGTGCGTTGTTATTGTGTATGAACGCAGGGTTGTCAATCCCACCACCGCCAACAGGGGCGCCGTTGTCCCACTGTCGTGTGTTTGTGTGCACTGGTGTGTGGTGGCGGCTCAGGCTGCTGAGCTGCAGCATCTGCTGGTTCTGAGGAAGATGGTTGTACAAGTGACGTCCAGCTGGTGTCGTTGAATGAAGCGGAGGATTAAGACCCTGGTCCAAGTTCCTGGTATGGTTAAGTTGACGACCTGGAGGCTAAGAAAAAAAAACAGAGACAAGTTGAGAATCCTATACCAAAATATAGTTATACTAACTGTGAGCGCCCCCAGTGGAAAGAACAAGATAAACAAGTTATTTTACAGTTGTTAAAAGAGGAACCAAAAAGAAAAAAACAGGACAAATTAAAAGAAAGGCAGTTCAGTTTTAGTTTTCAGTTTACAACTGATATTAATGTGTCCAGGTCAGAACTTCTTACTTCAACTTCAGGCTTCGGTTCCGTCTTGGGGACAAACACAGCATCTCTTTGTCTGGAATATTCTGCCACAACACAAAACAAGTTAAAAATTGAAACCATGGAATTCAGAGAAACAAAGAGCAGCTCCTGCTACCATTTCTCCTGCTCCTCCTCCTCCTCCGAATCAGGAAAACAATGAGGGTGATGAGGAGCGCGATGATAAGGATCAGGACCAGAGCCGCGATCACAATTCCTGCCACTTCACCTCCACTGAGACAGGTTTCTGTGAAATAAAGATAAAGATAGAGAGGAAAAGGCGGAAAGAGAGGAGGAGGAAACGAATGAATGCAAAATCTGTTGAACCCAAACGAGATGATTCAGAACCAAGAACAAGGAGAACAATACTAGGAACTGAGTCTCCAGACAAAAATCAGTCCAAATACATCTATAAATATTAAAGAAGATGATGAAAGAAAAGTAAAAGTCAAGATGGAAGAAAATACGTTAAAAAAATAAGCAGAATGTGCTACACAAATGTTCTAAATGTCCTAGAAGAACTGAAGGTGAGGCCGATTGGACTGGTCTTCATCTCCTCAGCATCATGAACCATTCACCCACCAACAACAGTAAGGACCGTGTCCTGCTCCGACGTCCCCTGGGTGATGCCGTTTCTGGCCGTACAGACGTAGCGTCCGCTCTCCTCCGTGGAGAGCGTCTGGACATTGAGGACGCCGCTGTCCGGTTGATCAGACACCAGTGTCTGTCCATCCCGCTGCCAGGAGAAGAGAGCGGAGGGCAGGGAGTCGGACATGCAGGTCAGACGGATGTTCTCTCCCACCTGAACGTCTCCATCGCCCACGCAGTCTTTGGGTGACTCTTTGGTCAGAACCGGTTCATCAGGACCATCTTCGGACAGAACAAAATCAAGTTTTATACAAGTAATAAATATTGACCACGATTGAGGGGTGAAAAATAAAAACATAATATAAACACTTCTAAGAAAACTCGGCTATAAGGACATTATAAAATCCCACAGGCCATAAAAAGTGACTCGGCGGGCTTCATTTGGGTCCCAGGCCTTGAGTTTGACACATTTCTGCTAATACTAAAAATCCTGCTGGTAAATAGTGTCCAAACACTGAAAGGACAAACTCTAGTGCACATTTGATAGGATCTGAAGGGACTTACAGTAGACGGTCAGAGTCTTGGTGGCGCTCTGGGCACTAACCAGGTTACTGACGGTGCAGATGTAGTCTCCGGTATCGGAGCGTCGTCCTGGGTCTATGACCAAATCCCCCTCCTGTGTGATGGTGATCCTGTCGTCGGGGAGCACTGCAGCGCCCCCTTTTTCCCACTGAACCGATGTCTCTGAGCCTGCTGCCCAAGCACACTTCAGTGAGACATTTTTACTTTCCATGGCCACTAGGGGGACCTGCACACTGACTCCACCCACAGCATCTGTGTAAAGACAAAAACACAGTATCCGTATGAAGGATCTGCACCTAACACCCTCTGCAGGGGGCGCTATGTTAGGTAACAAACTCTAAATAAATACCCAACATCGGGAAAAGTGAGACCTAACGGCTTTAGTTGCCTTGGATGTCATTAAAACCTGCTTGCCGAAGTTCATTAAGAAAAAAAGAGTCACAGATGCTGCTGGTCCACTGCTGCCCCCGGTGGTCAGTTTGAATCATAAGAAATGTATTTACACTTTATAAATGTGATTGAAAAAAAAAAATATATATATATTTACATATATATATATATATATATAGAGAGAGATATATATATATATACAGTTTCTACAGTTGCCATTATGTCCAGTTACCATTGAAGTAACTATTTTTGCTTGTTATATGTATATTATTATATATATTCTTCCATGCATACTTATTTGTAAAGTCAGATAACAGTTGTTATGATGTG
>JAFBJS010003376.1:139995-224500 GCA_016785265.1 Paraplagusia blochii | reverse complement strand
GTAGAAGAATGATCCTAGAGATGGAGCTACCAGGTAGGAGACAAAGAGGAGATTGATGGATGCAGTGAGGGAGGACATGGAGGTAGATGGAGTCAGAGTAGAAGATGGTGAGATGGAAAAAGAGGATTCACTGTGGAAACACCTGAAGAAGCAAAAGCTGGAAGGAGACGTCCCTTTATATTGACGGGGACAGTTATGGACCCAGGAGCCACAGCAGCTGTCACCTGCCTCATGGCAACAGTACTCCTTGGAGGAGTACTGTTGTTTCAGCGGTGGCCAGATGGTGGCGCTAGAGATTGTACAATAACACCGTTTTGCTGCTAATGACAATAACCTTGGTTCTAATGGTCGTCCTGACAGTTGTTTTTTTTTAACTAGAAGGTAATCCTAACCTCTGAAGGTTTCTATTGGACAGTTCACCTGTCAATCACAGCCTTTTTCTTCTGTTTCCTCCAAACAAACTAAACAAACATCCAGTGATCTGCACCTGAGGGACACAGGGGTCTGTCTCTACACTGCCCTCTCCTGGCCCAAGTATTATTTAAGGTCAAACTTTCTTCAAAGTTTGACCTTAAATAACAAAACTGAAATGTTAGAAAAAAAGGTTGTCGTTGTTAAAAGTTTATATTCCAGTGTCTAAAAATGTAACTTTTAAGTAAGTTTTCTGTTTCTAATTTATTTTTCATGTTTCATCTGTTTCACGGACGAGTGAAGTCACTGCACTCTGGTTCAAAACTATTAAGTAGGGATGTCCGATATAACATTTACCGATATCGATATTAACCGATATTACCCAAACACTTTATTCCCGATACAGGTATGAACCAATACCAATACCAATACCAATATATGCAACTTATTTCCCCTGAATTATTGTAATACCAGACTGAAGGCATTCTATAAATAACTGTGTGCAACATAAACACACAACTACAATATAAGTTATGTTTTTTTTTTTGCTACCATTTTGTCTGAAACAGTCCTGTGATTCTTTGTGCAGCATTTGATGTAAACAAGAAATGTCTAGTGTTGGACTGAAGAACTTGATGATGTTGTCTGGTCTCTTTTTTGCTTCTCTGTTCTTTATCGTAATTAACGTTGACTCTTGAAGAGACAGCTGCGTTGTTGTCGTTTCACTGAATCCATTGTTGTTGTTTTTTTTTTACTTCGCTGCATAAAAACGCCTTGTGATAAAGTGTTAAAATCTTCCCCCCAACCTCACATGACCAGTTTTCTATCCTCTCCAGACCACAGACATTTACTGTAGCGTCGATCATTGTTGTTGTCCCTTTAAATGACATCATTAATCATGTGACGTCAAAGTGTCAGTAGTGCTGACTCAGTGCTGCAGGAGGAAGACCAGAGTGTGGCTTTGCAGCATCAATATCGGTGGAAAAACCGATATGTTCCGATATTAAAAATCATGCTTATATCTGATCCGATATATCGGACATACCTACTATTATTGAAAATAAAACAATTTATATTATTTTTGTTTTATTTATAAATAACAACGATTGAAAGAAACAATCAGTGGAAACACAGACTCTACTCCCAGCTGCAGCTCAGAGAGAAGTCCTTCATCTTCTCCTTGTAAACCCGATCGAAGAGTTCATCCTGAGCCACGGTGAAGTGATTCTTCCAGTCACCTGCTACACCTGTACGGACACAAGTGATCAGGAAAAGGTGTGGAGACAAGGTGGTGTTCATTTGGAGAGGGACAAACCTTTGCGCATGGTCTTTTGGGAGTAGCGATCCTTCTCCACCAGGTCCTTGTAGTTGGCCTTAGAGTTGTCCTTCATGTTGTTGAAGGTGGAGTTCTCCACCACTCTGTCCATCTGCTCCTCTGTCAAAGACTGTCCCAGGAACAGACAGAGTTTCTCCACCTCTCCTCTCAGGTCCTGTCAGTCACAGTGTCAGATGTGGAGGTTTAGGACTGAATGGGATTTTTGTTATGATGTAACAAGAGGAGAAGATCATTAACCTTCAACATGTCTTCATACTGAACATAGTGAATGTCCAGATGTTCACGAGCCTCAAAATATTCCTTCACGTGATGGAACCATGAACCCATGTAAACTGTCAGGGAGGGAAACAAACGAAAGTAATAATTTGAAAAAACAAAGTTTTCTCTTCAACTCAAATCCCGATCTTTTAACTTCATAAAAAATACGTTTGGAGTGCGTTTTACAGCACGATTCCAGTGGAGCTACTGTTTCCTTTTTATCGCAAGAATCATTTTAGACCACTAGATGTCGCTGTGTTAAAAAAAAACACACCATGGCACCACCTTTCTGGTAACGGCCACCAGGGGTCAGACTTCGACGGCTGTATTACATTACAATTACTGAGGTGCGCTGATCATAGCTCCGCCCCCGACCCACATAACTACCACATAACGGGGGCAGTTGATGGCCCAATAGTTAAAGAAGCGGACTTGGAATTGCAAGGTCTCCGGTTCGAATCCCCCTACCAGCATGTAACCGCTGATGTCCCCCCACACTAATTTTTTTTTTTATTTTATTTTCCAGTGGGCACTGTGGAACTGTGTGATTTGGGTGGCAGTGGTGGAGACTGTGGCCCCTGTGACACAGTAACAGAAGGTAAAGCTCAATGAGCAAAGGAGTTACACCAGCCCTTGAGGGTTGGTCCAAGTCCATGTTCAGTCTTAAGAAAGTTAAGCTGAAGCTGATGCTCTTTCATCCTCACAGAGATTACACAGAGATTGTAGTGCCACCTGGTGGGAAAGACAGGTGGCACTACACGATATCTCTGTATCTCCTGACATCAGAATCAGGAATGAGATTTTTGGACTCTGTTGGCATAGAGGATAAAACCAAACAGCGAAGTCATCAATCTCATGAACCTACCATCACCATCCAGGAACTGCTGAAAGAATTCTTCAAAACTCTTTGGTTTTTCTAACAAGACCCAACTTTGAGCAAAATAATACGCTGACACCAGCACGTCCTTGGGGTTCCTCCAGACGTAGACAACCTAGGAGATAGAAGAAGTTCAGTTTGGTGACATCAGCCTTTATTTCCTGGGTTTCTTGGGGACTTGAAAGAAAAAGTTTGAAGAACCTTCACTCTCTTCATTTTGACATCATATGGCAACATATCCGGGGGGAGGTGTGTGCCAAAGATCCTGGGATCAGGACGATCTCGGAATGGCTGGTCAATGAGCGTTTCCTCCAACCAAGGAACCCGTACCCTGTTGGTCAGATCTTCTGCCTGTTCAGGGTGAGCTGCATCCATGATCTGGACCAGGATCTGCTGCATCCACACCGTACCTGAGTGGGAGTCAGACATGGAAATGGATGGAAGCTCAGAAGGCAGGGAGTTACCACAAGGAACCATCAGAACCATTTGATGCTCGTGACACAAAGTGGACCTAATAAAGTCGGTCCCTGTCTCTTATACACATCTAGATGTGTATAAGAGACAGGTACCTGACTTTGGATACGTGACCAGGAAGACGTCAGTCGGACGCAGTTCTGCGTCCAGGAGAGCATCTAGATCCCTGGGTCTCAAATTGTCCTTCAATAGGAAGTTCCTCCCCTTGTGCCTGAAGAGGGAAGAGTTCACCAGGTCCAGAGAACCGTCAGAATCCATGATCACGGAATCAAACTGAAAATTGTTGGAAAAAGAAGGTTTAGCACAAAATAGTTCTATAGCTTTGGAGTTAAAGGCACATCAACAACTGGACGTCAAGTTGTCTCCTCTCATCCAAGAGGATTCTTCAGTTCTGACTGTAAGTGGGGAATAACAGAACTTATATACTGTGGATCAGGGGAAATTGGTGTTTCTGGTACTTTAGCTTTGAGGGCTGCCACAAAACCAGTCTGACTTGATCAAATGTCTCGCATTTTAGCAACAATGCAACAAATGAGGTTAGCTCAGAAAATGCTGGCAGTTGAATTGCTCCACTGTCTTTCTGAGCAGTTTCTAATTCATTAGCACACATGCTAGTGATACTCATCTTTGAATACATTATCATCAGACCCACTTGCGTCTGAGGCGCTGGAGTTAGCAATGCTAGCTATAGGCCTCATTGCCGGCCAATATGGCACTACCTGTTTTAAGAGCTCTGTACAACCCTGTCACCATCCTCCCTAGATGTATAACACCAAGGCCTGTTCAGCCCCCCACCTCCCGCATCGTCTTTATTAGCTGCCCAGCTATGCAACTGTTTCTGCCAAGCATGGTAGTATCAATCATCGGGGCCCACAAGATTGTCAGCTGCTCTTCAGGTTGCTCACAGCATCCTCATATGGAGCCAAAGCAACCGTCTTTCCATCCATGCCGCCTAAAATGCCCTGACGTCTGAACAGTATGTACCGTAATGTCTGGACTATAAGCCACATTCTTTTTGCATTTTTTGCATTTTCCATGATGAGGGTCAGTTTATGCTAATTTTTACCGTATGTTAAACTTCTTCTTCTTCTATGGTGTTTATTGGCGGTTGTGACTTGCGTCTTCCTCGACACCACCTGTCACACTCTTACCTGTTCTACTCGAGAGCCCCTGGTGGCTGTTATAAAAAATGCATACATTGGCCGCATCTCTGCGTAACTGCTTAGATGGCAACAGGAAATTTTGATTTCAGCTGAAATGTCTGGGGGTCTTGTGGGCCCCTAGTCAGGTCCAGGGCGAAGCTAGGTGGGGCCAACAGGGGGGCGACACCTCCCTGAAGCTGATGGTTTTTATGCATTTTTACACCCAAAAACATTCAATTAAACAATCAACTTTACTGAATACTCACAAAAAATGTATGAGCTGCTAAAGCTAAAGCTCCCCAGTGTGTGGTGTCAACAGTGTTAGCAAAACTTGCAGATAAGGATTTTGCAAAAGCCGTTTACTGTACCGACAGCGTCCGTTGGAAGTGAACACCTTGAACAAACCCTCTTCCCTAACATGTCAACACAGCAATGTGTTGTTACTTGCTGTACATATTCGGTTTGTCATAAAGAACAAGACAAATGCCGTGACTGTTTGAGTTTCTGTTTGTCAAACGAGTTTCTCCAGCTGGAATAATCACCATTAGTTTATATTTACCACATCATCGGCCTGTTGTGATACTTTTATCCACAAAAAATCTGTGATGCAAACTTGTCGCTTTGGCTTTTTCTTTTATTTTTCTAAGTGGTCGCCCTAGGGTTGGTCAACCGTCACCTCAGGGAAACCCTGGACTCAAACACACATTGAATGAATCATTTACAACTAATGGAACACCATTGGAATTCAATATTTTTCTTCACATACAGAAATATAATTTAGCTCTCTCTCTGTATCACCTCATTATTTGTTCATTTCCTTCATTTAATTATACACAAGAATTAATGTAATATTAAATATCAACATGGCTCAGTGGCTGCCAGTGTTTTCTTTTTACTGTACATGATTCCAGAGTTTCCATGAGTGTCTCTTAATGATAGTAGCAGGAAGGACAGAAGACTTACCGCCAAGCGGACAGACCGGAGAGAAGTCTGGAGAGAAGAAAAGCAAAGTTGTTGTGGAGGAGATGGATGACAGGGGTTGTGGACGGGGACAGACCAGTACTGTAAATAGTTAACTGGTCATATTTGATAGAGGAGCACCTGGGAATAGGGACAGGTGTTAGAGTCAAAGTCAAGGCTCAGACACCAGCGATGCCAAAAAAGTCACATAATACAAGTAAATATGTGAATTTAGACGAAACATTAATACGTTTCTGATTTTCTTTTCTTTTCCAATAGTGTCTTCGTATTGACCAGTGCAAACCAGGGACACAAGCCAGTGTTTTTTTTTGTCTCATGTTGCGTCAGGAGGGATGTCCAGTGTAAAACATTTGTCCAAATAAATGATTTCCATAGTGGATTGGTCTGGGATCAGGTTGACAACAGCCACCAACAAGGCTCCGGGACAATTGGTTGAGGAGAAAAGAAAAAAGAGGAACGTTTGAAGTTCTGTTCTGAAGGGTGGAACATTAAATGTAGGTACAACGATAAAGGAAAGGGAGAACAGTGAGGCTACAAGGAGCAGAGGTGGAGGAGGTGGAGGAGTTTAGATGAAGAATGGAGTGGAGTCAGGATGGAACAACTGGAGAAAAGAGTCAGGAGTGATCTGAGATGGAGGAGAGTCAGCTAAGGTGGAGGGACGGTGGAGAGACCAGCCATGATGGATGGATTAGAGACACTAGGAATAGTCCTTGTAGTTGGCCTTAGAGTTGTCCTTCATGTTGTTGAAGGTGGAGTTCTCCACCACTCTGTCCATCTGCTCCTCTGTCAAAGACTGTCCCAGGAACAGACAGAGTTTCTCCACCTCTCCTCTCAGGTCCTGTCAGTCACAGTGTCAGATGTGGAGGTTTAGGACTGAATGGGATTTTTGTTATGATGTAACGAGAGGAGAAGATCATTAACCTTCAACATGTCTTCATACTGAACATAGTGAATGTCCAGATGTTCACGAGATTCAAAATATTCCTTCACGTGATGGAACCATGAACCCATGTAAACTGTCAGGGAGGGAAACAAACATAAAAATGTGAAGTTCAAGTAATAATTTGAAAAAATCTATTTTAATTTAACAAAATAAAACTGCAAGAAACATTTAAAACCACCGGTAGGCGCTGTAAGAAGAAGAAGAGTGTGAAGACTGTAGAAAATTTGTTGATAGAAAGAAAGAAATGTTTTCAAGTGGTTTTTAAAGTCAGAGAGAGAGGACACTGCTCTTATGGAAGATTGTCCCACCACCTGGGAACCATGGTGAAGAATGACCAAGATCAAGAAGATCTGTGAGGGGAGGACAAGAAAAGATGATCTCCTGTGGTGAACACAACACCAGAGAGGGAGTGTAATCCTTAACCAATGAGTGAAGGAGTCCAGTTGAACAGGCTGACGGACCAGAAAGGAGTGTCCAGGAGAGACATGGCCATAGCCTGAAATAACAGTAATAGACTGTAGTGCCACCTGGTGGAAAAGACAGTGGTAAGAAAAGCCATGAGAGCATATGACTGCACCCAGAGAGGTGGTATCCTCCAAAGACAAGAAACCTGACACGGCACCTTGGGGTACCCCCGTAGAGAGTCAATGGGTTGGTCCTCAGCATGATACTGTGAAGAAAGTATCATAGCCTGGTAAGAGCAGAACCAGGAAAGGGGGACGTCTGTTTTGTCCATGTTTGAGAGTAAGGACAATGAGATGTTGTGGTTTTCTGTGTCAAAAGCAACAGATCCAAGATCCAAGACCAAGATCTTTAACAAACTCCACATGAAATATGACTTCAGGTCAAGTTAGGTCTGGATTTTGTGAAGTAATTCCCCAGTGACAGGACAGTCAGACGTCTCAGGGCTCTGAGGGACATTTATTGAAACACACCTGCAGTACCTGGTTCTAAACCCTGGTACTTGTCTCAAACCAACTTCTCCAAAAACAACCTCCTCTCAACACCCACCTCTGACCTGCTCTACCGGTATCTCCTGACATCAGAATCAGGAATGAGATTTTTGGACTCTGTTGGCATAGAGGATAAAACCAAACAGCAAAGTCATCAATCCCATGAACCTACCATCACCATCCAGGAACTGCTGAAAGAATTCTTCAAAACTCTTCGGTTTTTCTAACAAGACCCAACTTTGAGCAACTAACAAGACCAAACTTTGAGCGAAATAATACGCTGACACCAGCACGTCCTTGGGGTTCCTCCAGACGTAGACAACCTAGGAGATAGAAGAAGTTCAGTTTGGTGACATCAGCCTTTATTTCCTGGGTTTTTTGGGGACTTGAAAGAAGAAGTTTGAAGAACCTTCACTCTCTTCATTTTGACATCATATGGCAACATATCCGGGGGGAGGTGTGTGCCAAAGATCCTGGGATCAGGACGATCTCGGAATGGCTGGTCAATGAGCGTTTCCTCCAACCAAGGAACCCGTAGCCTGTTGGTCAGATCTTCTGCCTGTTCAGGGTGAGCTGCATCCATGATCTGGACCAGGATCTGCTGCATCCACACCGTACCTGAGTGGGAGTCAGACATGGAAATGGATGGAAGCTCAGAAGGCAGGGAGTTACCACAAGGAACCATCAGAACCATTTGATGCTCGTGACACAAAGTGGACCAGTGACCTTCTGTCACTAAAACATTTGTCTTCATGTCTTCATGAGACAAACAGTGGAGCAACAATACCTGACTTTGGATACGTGACCAGGAAGACGTCAGTTGGACGCAGTTCCACGTCCAGGAGAGCATCTAGATCCTTGGGTTTTAGTTTCTCCTTCAACACGAAGTTCCTCCCCTTGTGCCTGAACAGGGCAGAGTTCACCAGGTCCAGAGAACCGTCAGAATCCATGATCACAGTCTTTGGACAACAGCTGAAGTGATCTTTCTTCGATAGGAATCCAGTTTTTCTGAGTGAGTAGACCATGTGACAGCAATTTTAAAATAAAATGTCATAACTGGGCGTGGTTCTGTTAGTTTAGTCAAATCCACAGTCATATGTACTTTTCACTTTCTCCAAAATGTCTAATTAAATGTTGACATTTTTTCTCTCTACTCCTCGATGGGAACCTCCGTCCTGGACTTTATTTTGTTCCTGAAACAAATATTATAATTATATTATATTATAATATAAACAAATATTTGAAAACACTGAAGCAAAAAATGTTTTAATCTGTGCCCAGACCCCTGGACACCAAGTCTCCCAGTGATCACCCGGGGAAACCTCTGGGTGAAAATGTTGTCCATGAATGGAAGTCAATTATTGGGGACGCAGTCAATCTCCCTGACACAGATGTGGGACTTCAGGGTTCACCTCCAGGGCTAGAACCAATCCCAGTTTGGGAGGTTGGCGCACCAAGTGGAAGAAGGTTCACCAGGGTCTAGAACTAAAACTGCTGTCCCTTGTAGAGAACTATCAGAATCTGTGATCCTGGATTCAGACTAGGGACAGCAGGACGTTATGCAACGGTCAAATCCACAGTACTAACAGTTCACTTTGTCCATAAAATGCACAAAATTGTGCAGAAATTCAACAATTAAATTCAACAACTACAGCTATGACATCAGTAATTAAACCCTTACCTGGTTGGTTGGTTGGATGTGGTTGGTTGAGGGTTGGATCCGTCCATTGGGTCGACAGCCTTCAGAAATAAATGAGTTTTTAGATGGAAGTCATTGTTGCAGTACCTTGATTGGTCAAATGATGTGTGCCCTCAATGTTTTAGTGTCCTCATATGTCCCCACCGAGTCATTTAATTTGGCCCGCAAGATATTACACCTGAAAAAACACTACTTTATACTTTCTGTAAATACACTAAATTAGTAAAAATAAAGTGATTTCTTTCACCGTGTTCCACTGCGGCCTGTACCAAATAACCTACGGACTGGTACTGGTCGACAAACCGGTGGTTTTGCACCCAAAACCTGTACAGTCTCACGTTCAACTGGCCCCTCAAGGCGAACTGTATTGCTGATGTGGTTTGACACCACTGTGACTGGATGTGAAAGGGAACGCCACTAGATGGCAGCACTGCAGCTCATTCAATGAATCTCACACTTGTCACACGAGCTTGTGGAGATAAATTAATACATTTTACCAGGTTAACATCGGTATAAGTTGATACCGGAATCGGAAATGTGATGTTTGACAATACTGGCAAATCAGACATCGACAAAGTTTATATCCGACGTCCCTAGTTTTGATGGACGTGTCTAATTGGCTGTCACACACACGCGCTGCAGGAATAACTCAATAAATACACCATTAAATATTTTGCATATGTTTTTATATATTTATACATACGTATTTATGTATATATATATTCAATAACAACACATTGAAATATGACAGTACAACAAATGTTGGGCTCAAAAATAAGACAAGTGTTTAGACAAAAAACACAAAGGTTATTTGAATATATTATTTGTACATGTATATGCACTTACGTTAGCTCTAAAACCGTTTGCTCGGTGAAGAACATTGGGATCAGCTGAATGTTGTACATCAGAATAGAAGCCATTTGTCTGCAGCATAAACAAGGTCAGTGCGGAAACAGCGTTTTCTCCGCTTTTACAAACTTCGCTATTCCCTCTGTCAACACCAGGACTGAAGAAAGACACGTCCGCCACAGAGGAGAAAACGCTTTTTTTTTGTTGTTGTTGTCAGTCTACAAACGGACAGTTTGAGGGTCAGGGGTTGAGGAGGTGTCGTCTGTTCACCACGCGCTGAGCCTCCACGGTGAAACTTTGAAGAAACTGTTAACAGTACACAGAACTTTCTGGACCAGAACCAGAACTGAGCAGCAACATCATCGTCATTATCAGCACCAAAGCATGAGGCACTTTCTAAAGGCATAGTTCAGGGTTTCTTTTCACTGTGGGGAACCCGTCGGAGAACCAAGGCCTGGTACCGTGAGAAAATATGGCAACAAAAATCTGACTTTTCTGAACAAGTCCATGGACAACACCAGTCAGTTGAACTCCCTTCCTCCACAGCTGCCTCCTGCCAACGAACGACGTCAAACAGCAAAGTCACAAAATAAGAACAAATCTTAGCCACGGAGGCAGCAGCAGCAGCAGGTTGAGCAGGAAATGTATTTATTTTTTTGGCTAGGGAGAGCAAACAATTATGAATTGAGGAATTAGCATCTGAAATGTAAATTTTGTCTCCACTTAAACACCTGAACTAGTCCTTTGTTCAGGTTTAAACCTATAACTCATCTAGACGGAAGAATAAAAACCAAAGTCTGGACCAGTTCAACGTCACCTTCCAGAGGAAAAGGCACCGTCTGGGCTGTTTCTTTCTTCTGTCACTCTGCTGCAGAGGGAATCAAACCCACATTCATCTGTTGCTCAAAGTCACCCAGGCTTTAAAATTAAGGTAAAAAAAAAAAAATCCGGTACGGTTACTGCAGCGCAGAGCAGAAGGTTGAGAGTCGTAAAGACCTGGTCTTATTTCTTTTGCTTGTGCAGATATGTAAAAGGAACTAGGTGGCGCTGATGTACACACATTAAACACAAATGTAAACCTGTGTTCAGTTCAGTTGAGCAAAACAAAAAAACAACATATCAACATAAGAAGTTCACGAGAACTAAACCAAAAGTGAACGACTCTATCGGGGTCAAAAGTAGTAAAAATAAAATCAATGATTTTAGTGCACGGACCAAAGTTCATAAAAAAGTCAGCGCTTTGAGCTCACGGACCAAAACAAGGGCCACTGACCACTGCCTCCTGTGGTCAGTTTGTGTAACTGTAGTGAAACTGAATCAAAATGAATTTCAAACACTAAATAGTTCAGATGAAATTCAGTTTTTTATTAACAGTGTGTTTTGTTTTTGACATGTCGCTTCTAGCAGCAGGGGGGCGCTAACAGCTGGTCAGGTCAGTCAACAGTTGACGACTTTACTAAAATCATTGATGGATCGCGTTCACCTTTTTATTTTTCTTTCGAGTCTCGTCTCGAATGCTGAACTGTTCAAACAACTACAGGTAGAAAATCTTGTATCCACTTTTCTTCAAACATAACAGCAGGTGGCGTTAAAAGTCCACGTCTTGATGGATAACAGTATAACAGACCAAACATTAGTCACGAGCTTCCACAACCTGACACAGTTCGTACACAAACATCGCGTAAACAAGTCAACAGTCTATTGCAATAATAATTAATGTTGGTTATTACTGTTTTCATAAACATACTCACGATATATTTCTTTTTTTTAATAATATTATACTACATTTCTTTTCTGTTAGCAAAAATAAGTGGTGTGCATTACGTCATTTAAAATGTACAAATATACTTTCAATCTGGCTTTTTTAAGAAGGCTTTAGACACAAGTGAATTCACCAAAAGGCGGTACTGTCGACGAAAGGCAGTTGTTTTTTGTTTTACCACAGAATCCTTGCGGAAAAGGAAAGTCGCTCTTTGTACCGTTCACAGGGATGGATATCGTGGCGTCTCAAACGAACCCTGATATTAATTGTTGGGAGGAGGGGGTTTTCTAGATTCTGATCTGCTTTTGCTTGTGACTCCCGGCCACCGGGGGCAGTCACGTTAATGGCTGTTCCTTTCAATCAGGGATTCTTAATGTTGCATGCCTTTAGAAAGCATAAGGTTAGCAAAGGAAAATTACCCAAATTTACGTACCGTATTTTTGCGACTATAAGGCGCACGTAAAAGTCTTAGATTTTCTTCAAAACGCGCAATGCACCCTGTGTGTGTTGTTGTAAGTCGGATGTGTACAACATGAGAACGTTAAAGGGGGAAGTGTGGGCGTCGTTTTGCTCCCGCACACTTGTATGCTTGTGGGTGTTGTTGTTGTAAGGCGGATGTAGTAGAGAACACCATGAGAATGCTAAAGGGGGGAGTGTGGGCGTGGCTTGTACATAAAACCCGCCCCCTATGATCAGGTGCGCCTTATGTGTGTGTTAAATATAGTAATGTTACACAAAACTCAGACTGCGCCTTTTAGTATGGTGCGCCTTATGGTCGTGAAAATACAGAAAGTCACACGGATAAATATCGTGTCAGAGAGATGCAACAACCAATGAGGAATCGGAGATTATAATTCAGATCAGATCTAGTTCCATGTCTTTTTTAAATTCCTACGAGATTCAGAAGTTGTGTTCAACTGAACAGGACTCAGTTGGACACAAAGTCAGTTGTAAGTAAAGTTAAACCAACAACTAATTTCTTGAAAATGTAAAAACTGTGCTGTCCCTCAAAAGTGTTGGGAAATGCTGTTCTACATTAAGGCAGAATTAGGTCCAATGTTGGGGGACCGGTACAGGAGGAAGTGGTGCTAATTTGGATTTGATTCCTCCATGATACCCATCCCTGACCAAGCGAGACAAACATCAGCAGTCCTGAAACGATGACTGGAACGTGGTCCAGTCCCAGGATTGCATCTTTGAAACCCAACCCACCCACTTCAGAACCAGAAAGTAGCACCACACTTGTGTTCATGTCACCGAAACACCGGCTTCTTTTAGTGCACATTAAGGAAACGCTCCACCTCTGACCAGCCCACAGAACCCTGGACCAGCTCCAGTTCTGTCGGAGCCCGGTCTCCAACAGTGGCCCCTCAGCGGGGCTCCACGCTCTCTCTTTATGATCCCGAACTTTGAGGTCAACTAGCACAACAGTTCACTGAGAGAACCAACTTTTTTTAAAGGTGCAGAAAGCAGAACTTTTATTATTTAGTGTTTTTGGTCATCCTTTCGGCCATGAACTCTGAATCTACTGGACTAAAGTGACATTCAGCACTTGCAACGTCTCCCACACGGGACCTGGAACCTCAGCCCATCCACCTACAGTACTGTTCTACAGAATCCTCCACACTGCTGCCAACAGTTCAACTTGAGAAGAAGACTGGTCTGGACAGAACCAGGATCTAAGGTTTGAGATCTGAGCCTCAGGAGGACAGTCCTCCAGATAGGTGGGTTAGGTAGGAATACAACTAAGTTGAACAAACCAACTAGTCCTGTGGACCCTAACTGTCTGACTAGACCCACCCAATGAGCTCTGACGCCATCTAGTGAGCAAAATCCAGTCAAACGCCACTGCAGTGGCTCAAAGAAAAAAGACAGATGTTCAGACGTTGGTTGAACGTCTGGTGCGATGTGGCAGAGGAGACTGCAGACAGAGGTCAAAAGCCCAGTCGTTTAGAGGCATCGGGTGAAAATCATTTTATTTCGTTTTTTTTTTTTCTCTCTTCTCCTTTTTCATTGAATGACTCGTCTTAAGGCAGAGCAACGTCATCTCCTCAACATTTCCACCTCACTTCCAGGCACTTAAACTGTACGAGTTCAGCTTCACGTTCTAGACTTTTCTTCAACTGAAGGAGGAACTCATTTTTCAACTGACCATCAGCAGCTCTGAGGTTTTGTGCTGCTGCAATTGTGTGAAAAAAATTTCTGGTCCACGGCCCAGAAGAGAGAAACCAACACACGGATTCCTCACAAACATCTACTGCCTCTTTTGTGCCAGAGATGAAAAAGAAAGGTGGCGCTATTTCTCCACAGTCCCTTTGTTTGACCGATTATTGCACCAGGGAAAAAAGAACCTGATACAACTGCAAACATAAACAATCATCTCCAGCTTTAGAAGTGACAACAGCAACTAAAAAATCATCAGATTAAATGTTTACACCAAAAGAATTCACGTTTCCATGATGTATGGTAAAAAAAAAAAAAAAAAAAAAATCAGTGTATACTTTTAAATAAAATCCATACATGCTTGAGGTGGTGTGCAAACACATATATGTATGCCAATGTATATATATATATATATAATTATATATATATGTACATATATATATATATACATATATACAAATATATGTACATATATATATATATGTATATATATATATATATACACAAATATATATTTTCCCCTTTCTAAAAATGCTGTCCAGAAAAAAAACACCCATGTCACCTCCATATCAGCAGGTGGCGGTGTGTCCAGAAAGAGATGTTTCTGTCTACATGCAAAGCTCCAGATCATTCCTCGACCATCCACAGTGAGGACTGCGTCTATTTATTGCGCCTTTCTATACAAAAGCGAATAAAGCTGTAGCTTTCTAGTTGCACACACCCTCATTCACCACTAGGGGATCTTTTGTTTAAAACTAAACTTCATCTGGTGGCAAACACTTAGCCTTTACTCCCTTTGACTTTACTCGCAAATCCAAAATTAAATTATGGCATTAAAATGCAGGGAGCGTTTGCCTCAGCTATATTTTCATCCCAACAGAGGGCGCTGCGGGCCAATAGTACCTTAGCAAAGTCCCCTGCAGCTGAAGAGGTCTGGGGCTGTAGGACAGAGGTTGTGGAATTTCTTTTAATCCGAGGTTGTAAAACATCAGACGTCATGACTCGATGTCAGGAAGTATTAGCTGGACCTAAACATCAAACGAAGGACAAAGGAGAAGAATGAACGATGACAACAGTGTTGAGTCTGAAGGAGCCCAGTGATGTCATCACTCAGCAGACCCTGCTTCTCTCCTCACCCCAGACAGGAAGTCTGACTTCCTTCCCTTCCATCCTCCTCTTCCTCCTCCTCCTTTCCTTCCTTTTGAACCTCTTTGAGATGAGTTTAAAAACCAAACTGAAAAGTTCTGAACTGAGCTGCAGTGGATGACGAAGTAGGGGATTGAGATGTAACCTCACAGCCACTGGAGGGCGGCAAAGAGGAGAAATGAAATAAAACCTGTGTAAACCTGCCAACGTCCCATCTCCTGGGGTTCTAACGAAGCCAAATCCTTCCAGAGATGCTCTTCCTCCACGACTTCTCCTCTTCCTCTTCCTCCGCACAGTGTCAGGTCCCAGTCACCAAGGTGTGTGTTTTTGTTTGTGTGTGTGTGTTCTGAGTGCAGTGATGACTGGCAGAGTGGGCAGAACTCATGCAAAGTACATGGTCCTCAGCGTGTCGTGGTGGATCTGAACAGCTTTGGCGAGAGCCTGAGGGTCACGGCCGTTACTCTGACCAGACACGTGACTCCCCTCAGCACTGTGAAGGACAGAGAAGGAGGAGAGAAGAGGAGGAGAGAAGAGTATAAGGGAGAAAAGACAAAACAACAAGAGAGGAGGGGAGGGAATACAAAGAAGGGAGAGCAGAGAGAAGGAGGACAGTTAGTGTTAAACCCACTAGAGGGCACTGTTGTTCTGCGTACGTTTTCCAAAGGCAGGTTTAGTGTGGAGTCACCTGTCATGCTCCTTGTCCACCAGGTGGTACCGAGCTCTGAAGGCCACCAGGTGAGCGTAGTAGGCCGGAGCGGGGATGGAGACGGAGCGGGTGCAGCGGACGTAGGTGTGGCAGAGCTGGTAGGTGAGCAGCTGAAACTCATCGGCTGTGAAACAGTTGTCATCCCAGAGGACATGGTAGTGGGAGGGGCGGCTGGTGCCCTTAAAAAATAAAAGTACAACCAGAGAAAACACAGTGAGTCTGCTGTCGGCAGGAAGTGAGGGACAAAAGGGGAGGGACGGGGGGCGGGGCAGCTCCCACCTGTATTCCAGCATGACTGCAGAGGTAAAAGTCAAACTCGTACGGATGAGTGATATCCGTGTCCACAGTGGTACCAGCAGGAATGTTTCCGCTGCGTCCAACCTGAAAACAAGAACAAATTGGTGATTGTTTCTGCCTTCAGATCCTGGACTGATTCATTTTCTTCTAACGGCCACAGACTCCCACACCAGCAAACACTGACAGCCACACAGAGGCTGCTGCCTCTGCAGGAGGAGTAGGAGGAGTCATCTCACCCTCTCGTTGCGGTCAGCACAGAATAGTCGAGTGTGGTGTCGTTTCTGGACCACGATGTAGGTGATTCCAGGCTGGTACTCCTTCTCCAGACTGATGCAGGCCTCACGCACAGCCAGGAGCTCGTAGTACAGCACCTGAGCCGCCAACATGAACAGTGAGTCAGTGGTTCTGGACTCTGGAGTCCTGTATTTATACATACATTTATTTCTACCAATGATAAATAAAATAAAAATAATTTGTCCTCTTTTCTGTTTCTTAGAAATCCTTCCAAATTAAAGATTACAAGCAATTTCCCCCAAGTGGGACATATTAAAGTTTTCTTAATCCTAATCATAAATACTAGCGGTGTGCAAATTAATCGTTTTGAATCGGTTATCCGTCTGTGACTTACACGATCCGAGTGTACCTGTCCAAAAAGCCTCAATTGAACAAAAATGCAGTAAAACCGATGACGTAATGACATGGTTTGGATTATTGTCCGTGGATTGGTTTCCTGCTACATTGCCCCGCTAACAAATTCACGTGAGCGGCGAGCCAACAGACACAAGGTATATAAATATATACATATATACACATATATATACATATACATATACACACACACATATATATACATATATACACACACACATATATATACATATATACACACACACATATATATATATACATATATACACACATATATACACACATATACACACACACATATACACACATATATACACACACATATACACACACACATATATATATACACATATATACATATATACACACATATATACATATATACACACATATATACATATATACATACACATATATATATACATATATAAATATACATATATACACATATATATACACATATATACATATATACATATATTTATATATATATATATACACACACATTATATTATATATATCCACTATGTATATATTTATACATAGTGGATAATACACTGATCTGAGCAACATGTCAGACAACACAGATGAAAGTCACAGCAACAAAATTAATTCTTTCTGATTTAACCATGTGTTCATAAATTAGCATTTACCCCTTTTAAATAAACTAAACTAAAACTAAAAAAGACTGGCAGCTGTACAGTGTTGTTGAAATTTTTATTCAGGATTCAAAAAACAAATCAAACTGGATCGATTGTTTAATAATTTTATGAATCATTCCTGAATCGGATCGTAGCCTGTGAATCGAGATATGAATCGGATCGTTATGTGGGTGAATCGTCACACCCCAAATAAATACCCTTTATTTAACCACATTAGAAAGAGAAGTAAAATCATTACATGTGCTTTTGTAATAAGTAAAAGGTCAAACATCAAACAATCCTCATAAAGAAACAGTACTTTTCACAGCAAAGCTGAGCAGAAGACAACATTTACTGGTATTCTGTTCGTCCCTGACCAAACCTGTGGGTCATTGCTGCCCTGGTTGTGTCCGAGCACTGACCTGACGGAACTGTCCTTCTGAGACGCCGTCGCGGTAGAAGATGATCCTGGTGGGTTTGTATCGGGTGGACTTGTAGAACTGGATCAGCAGCTCCCGCACCATGGAGGCCAGGTCCTGGATCACTTCCTGTCTGGGTCTCTGGACCCGCACTGTGGCACAGTACCTGCTGGGGTGGGCGTCCATGCTGCCCACCACCTGACACAGGATGACAAGTCCGTCAGGAGCTGGTTCAAGTTCTAACTGCAGATAATAAGTACTAATGCAGTAACAAGGAATACTACCATGAGTTTTCCAACTCACAGTTCCTGGTTCTTTGAGGGGAAACATTATTTTCAAACAGAATTGAGTGTATCTGATACAGAAGAGTGCAGAGGGAGATGATCTGAGAAGGAAGACCAACTCACAGCAGCGATGGAAGGCTTCTTCCCATCTCCTGCAGGGGGATGTGTTACATCTGCTCCCAGGAAGATCACCGGCTGCTGAAACACCGATGGTCTGAGGATCCAGAGAAAAAAAAGGAAAACAAATATTTCAGAGACCATAGGGTGCAGCATAAACAACAGGCTGCAGTGGTCATTGTTGCCTCTAGATGTCAGCAGTGAGACCAATTTTTCGAGTCCAAACTCAATTAGATTATCAACTACATGGCAGACCATGGTTCATTATTTAAACTGTGTTGTTCTACTGTACTGAGGCTTCACATATTGCCTCAACAAGGAGGACCCCTTGTGGTTCAAAGGTGAACTGCTGAAGCAGGTGTAATTAAACTGACCGTTGGTGAGGGACCAGGATGTTGTTGATTCCTCCCAGCTTCACGTTGATCTTCAGGCAGAGGTTGGACAGGGTCTGAGGAGACGTCTTCACCACGTTCTTCACCTGAACGCACTGAGTGGCCATGCCCAGGAGTGTGTCGCCCACACGCTTCACCTCCGCTGGAAAATGTTTACATTTATGATGAACCAAAGTGACAGAATAAATATTATCAACAGGATTTTCATTATCGAGCACGGTGGCTCCTTCAGAGTCTTTTCCTACCATAGACGGGAGTTTTCCCCGGCAGGATGACGATGATGAGCTGCAGCCCAGCATAAGTGTTCTTCAGGTGTCGGAACATGGGCTCCACACTGTCTGCTCCCTGGGCGTATTTACAGAAACATGGCTGACCCTGGATGGGCATCCCAGCATCCTTAGAGATCTTCCTCAGCTGGTCAGTGAACCCCCTACAAACGGAGGAGTGAGGAGTGAGGACGACAGACGGACGTCAAACAACAGAAGGGTGTTTGAAATAGTGGGACATCAGAGTCGGTCCACAGAGACAGTTGGCTCTCGCTGCCACTTACTTGAGTATTTCTTCTCGACACTGCCTCTGTGTGGCGAAACAAGCGATGGCCCACATTTTGATCTCCACTCCGGTGTGGAACTGCTTCCCCCTCATGTCCCACACGCCATGACTGGGTGTGGCCACGGTGCGGTTCTGTAATGACATCAGTGTTTCAGTGAAGAGTCTAACAAGGCATGCGATGTTCATGTTTACATGTGGACGGACAAACAGACAGACAGACAGACACAAGGACAGACAGGAGGGCACACAGTAAGTTGGACAAACAGACAGACACGAAAGCCACTGGGAGGACAGATGGACAACCAGAAAAATCAGACGGACACGCAGACAGACACGTAGACAAACTGACGCACCGACATGTGAACAGACATGCACAAGTGGACGGACAGACATGTGGACGGACAGAATGGTGGTGATTTAAAGGAAGGTACCAGAAGAAAGTGCTCTGTGCTCACCCTGCCGCCGTACTGCAGCATGGGGGCGGGCAGCACTCGCCCAGTCACGTGGGCCATCTCGTCCCGAACTTTGAACTGAAACTCTTGGACAAATGGGTCTGCCTCGTAGCTGGCACTGCGGACCTTGAGCAGACAAAAGGATAAAGGAGGGAGGAGAAAGAAGAGAAGAAACAAAAAGAGAGCAAAAAAAAGGACAAAAACATGGAAAGGAAGAAGGACAAGGTGAAGGAGAAAATGGAAAAGGAAGAGAGAAATAAGGAGGAGAAGGAAGGATAGAGAAAATAGAAGAGAAGGTGGAAAAGAATAATTAGTTACACAGTCTCACAGTAATCCGTAGGTATTCTTAGCTTGTCACTCACCAGTCTGCTGATCTCCTCCTGTCTGTCTGGAGCAGAGCGAGCCGTAGCTTTGATCATGGTGGAGGTCTGGTTATCTGTCAGCTTCTTGATGCAGCGCTGACCCGCTACGATGTTACACACCTTTGACACACACAGACACACACAGATGTGTAGGCTTAAACTTGGGATTGTACTTGGTAGGAAAAGACTTAAAACCAAAATAAAAATGTTTTTGATTGGACACCAAGTTCCCAGAAGCACAGATTGTATCGGATATATATCCAGAATTATGGTCAATGTGAGAAACTATGATAAAGTCAAATAAATATGTGGCTTTTCTCTCACCTCCAAGGGTAGATAGGTGTGTTTCTGCTCCTGCCCCACCTGAAGACAGGGCAGATGAGGGTATTTTAGCTGGAGGCTGTACTTCTCCCTAAAGTACTGGGCCACAGTCCTCTCCACCGTCTGACCGTTCTCCAATTGCAGCGGAAATCTGAAACATTAAAGAAGACTTGAAGGAAAGGCACTATACAAAATCAAGTTATTTTAATTATTATTAGAACAAAGACAGAAACAGATCCGGATGTAGGGACTGGACATAAAAGATGTCCAAGAATCTAGACATGTGTTTGGACTTTTGACTTCTCCGTTTTACTGCAAAGACATTAGGAAGCCACCAACTAATACAGGTACAACTACATCTCAGAATGTTCCTCTCAGATTTCCCCCATAATTCCCAGTTGAGAGTTTGGAGCAGTCGGATCTAGGTGTCGACGGACGTTGTAGGAGGAGACTCGGTACAACAGGGTCAGAAGTTCTGATCTAAATCTGGACACAGTTAGGTGGAGTGAACCCATGACTGAGCCAACTGTAAACAGATGTTAAAAACATCCAACAAAGAAGAGAGAAGAGAGGAAGTGGAGAGAACATTGGGACAAGTGTTGTGAGACTAATGAAGATACAGTGTCGATGGTTGGAGGTCAGAGGACTTGATGTCTTCACCTGTCCCCACCCACATTGACAAACTCTTCTAGACTCGCGTTGATGCTCCATTTGTCCCAAACCTCATTTACTTTTCCAAAGAGCCGTCGTCTGAAGGAGCAGCTCCTGATGTTTGTGGTCCCACAGCTGTTTGAGTCAGAGATGACTAAGACCTTCACATGCTGCTCCCATTACTCAGTCTTTGAACTGCTCCCCATCTGTGGCTTCATCATCTCACACACATTCACAAAGCGCTGACTCACGTCTGATGGCTGGCAGGTCGGCGGGTCACGTTGCAGACGCGGTACTTCCTGCGCATGGTTCCACAGTGCGTCACCTCCACCTTTAGGCCTGCAGGAGGAGCAGGACGAGGAGGAGGACATGGAGGAGGACAAGGAGGAAACGATGTTGTTGTGTGTGGTGATGTTAAAAATCAAAAGAATAAGAGATGCAAACACCGACCTTTGATTTCTTTGGTGAATTTTACCCGGTGTGAGTCGGTGAGTGGGCGGGGCTGCTCGTCAATGTTGTGAATGTCCAGAACTTCACACATGAACTGGATGACGGGCTGGGCCTTGTAGAAGGCTGTGGCTGACACTGGAAAAGTCAACAAGAGATTCATTGAGTGTACACAAGTCAGCTTTCTACAACTGATGATGTTTCTTTTTTAAAGTACTTTATCCACAAATGAAGTACTTTTTTTTAATATATTTGAAAGCAAAAACTTCCAAAGTAAAAGCTTGTTGAAAAGTTTTACTCGAGAACATTATTCAATCATTCTTTACAGCGGGGTGCCTACACTCTTTTGAAATGACCAGACAAAAGAAATCATCTCTCAACATTATAATATTATATATATAATATATCATATATATTATATTTACTCAAATTAACTGAATATACGTTGTGTATATATATATACATACATATATACACACACACACACACACACATATAAAGATACTCCAGAGGAATAAATAATGTTCTTTTATCTAATTAAACTATTTGTTTTTTTAAGTGCTAATGAGTTACACTGTGATCTACTTGTAGGTCCTGATCTACTAACAGCTCAACAGAAACTCCACCACTGAAGTGTAGTTGAGTCGGTGGAATCACAGTTCAGATCCTAGGAGATCTAGGAATGTTTTTTTTTTTTTTCACGCAAACTGATAAGTTACTCCTATGAAGTTACACTTAATTTCTATTTTCTGCTGTGGACTGAGGTCGTTGATGACCATGTGGGAAAAGACAGACAAGTTGGAGGAGGACAACTGTGGTTGGTCACAGCATCTGATTGAGAGCAGGACCGAGTCCTGGTGTCCTGGAGTTAAATGAAAATTATTCCGGTGCTTCATTTTTCCATCTGACAGCAGAGAAGCGATGTTTACAAACATATGGACAACATTCCCAGCTCTAATAAGTTTATTCCTGCTGGTGTCGTTCTCAATAACCAACACACAGACAGGGACACAAATAGTTTTTTTTCCCCTCACCGTCGATGTTGAGCATCATCTTCCACATGGCGGGACGTACAGACTGATGGAAACCAAACCACACCTCTCTGCCTCCACCCAGGGGATGGTCGTAGCCCTCGGGAGCAGAGAAAAAGGAGCGCCCCACAGGAGTGTACCTGCCCCACAAAGACAGAGGAGATGAATGAGTCGCTTACAAGTTGGACTATCATCAGTGGACCATGGAGCTTCTCACAGCACCACCTCTGAGCTGAAGACAAACTCTGTCGGACTCAGAGTTAGCTGTTAGCTGATGATGAACAACGTTTGACTCCAGCTCAGATCACACACAGACAAAGGTCCAAACCCATCTCACTTCATGGAGGGCAGGTGTCTCAGCACCACGTCCACAGCATGGACTGGGTTGGTACTGATGGGTTTGTCCAGTTCCACTGGTTCCGACATGCTGCGGCCCGTCAGAACCTCGTGCAGTAAATGCCAGCTGACCAGAGACACAAACTTGATGGTGACTTTGAAGGGGCGGTCCTTACCGCCCTCACCTGGCAGGGTGACGTCCAAGTCCACCTGGGGGAGGGGACAGAGGTGAGAGGAGTGGACGGCTCTACACCAACGTTACTCTGAATACTTCTTATTTAACCTTTATTACATACTTCTGACCACTTCACTTATATACTTTACTCCATCTATTCTATTTTATTAAGAGAAAATAAAATATTAAGAGATAAAAGTCACTTTCCCTCATTTAAGATCATTTTATTTCACCAATATTTAATAACAATTATTAATGTCTCCTTAACAATTATTGGTGAATGTATGTTTTTTAATGTTGAGATGGGTCAGGGGGGTTAGTTACTGTGGTCTCAGACTGACCCCAGCTGGAGCCACAGGAAGTGGATTTGCCGTGTACAGACTCTTCTTCCCATCGTAGACCGGTCTGCGGTCTCCAAAGATGGTCACCTTAAAGTGCTGGACCATGGAGTCCACCACCTCCCTGTTCCACACAGACAGACAGATACACAAACAGATGTTGTCAGCGTGTGCTGGTGTGAATAACCAACTGACCCCTCAATCACTCTTACACAGCGGCCCTGACCTGTTGACTCGACGGGGACACTTGTCAGGTTTGATGTCCACCTCGTACAGGTAGACGTCCATCTTTGGGATCTCCACCTGGAAACAGTTGGCCAGCAGTTTGATGGGTTTGCCCATGGTGCCGTAACCAGGCCGCCGAGGCATGGAGAACAGGGACTGGGCCCCAACGGCTCCTGAGGGAGAACAAACAAACTTCTCTGTGAGTTTGTGTGGTTTGACTGCACTCAGACACAGACCTGGACCTGAATCCATGTTCATTTTAATCATTTCTATTATATATATATATACATATATATATATATACATATATATAAATAAATAAATAAATATATATATATACATATATATGTATATATATATATACACATATATACATACTGTATATACAGTATATATATAAATATACAGTATATATGATATGACACTGACAATCATCCCCGTCAAGATTTTCCTCTGAAAACAAAACCTAAGCCAATGTTAGTGACACTACATCACATTCAGCAGTCACTTTTTATCTAATGCAAGTTAATACAACACCAATAATGACCAAAACCAGTATAGATGTAACCTTCACAGACCACTTATCCACTCAGCAGAGGAGTCAGGTCTGTGATTCTGTGTCAACATGTGAATTCAAACTCATCTTCCAACACTATCCTGCCCTGATTTCACACTAATTTTTCCACACAGGGTTCAGACACAGTGAGAGGAATCATCGTCAGTCTCTTCATGACCTCACATGACCTCAGGTGTACGGTCACATGAGCAGAAAAAAGTTAGGTTCAATTGTCAGTGCTGCAGCAGAAGTGACAACTCCAGGAGTTAATCTTCATGCTGCCTCTGCTGCTGCTGCTGTTGTTGTTGCAGACGGGGCCTCACTTTAAGGGGATCTCCTGGACAGGAAGTGAGTGAATTTTTGGGATGTGGCAGTTGTTATTTGCTGAAGTTCATATATTGACTCAGTTGTCAGCTAATATCCCTGATTGTCTCTGTGGACTTCGGTCTGTGAGCTAAGATCACTTTTTCTACCGATATATATTTGGTCTTTGGTCACTTTATACATTTTAATTGTACACAATGATGAGCAGATATGAGAATAATTTAAATAATCATTTATGTAGTGATGTTACGGGATGTGTCCAGGCTTCGAAGCGGGTGTCGAGCAAAGAAGGGGGTGTTTCCGTGAAGTGTGTATCGAGGCTTGCTTCAATTGGGGGAGGGACCAAAATTATGATACCCGAAGCCTCGCTGACTGGTTGTGTCACGTGACTGCTTCGGAAAGTGGTTCAGGTGAGATGAAGCCTCTTGGACCACTTGGGTCCATGTCACTAAGTGTCATGTGCTAACGACACCACCTAATGGCGAAGTGTATAATCACAGGCAACTCTATCTGATGCACATTAACAGCTCTTAGCTTTTAATATACGTTTGGCCAGTAGGTGGTGTCGTGAGCACATGAAGCTGCTTCATCTCACCATCACTATGTATTTCCAATGACTAAATAATAGCACAAGTCAATGATTACTTCATCAATAATATGATGTTATACTTTTACTTTTTTATTATAAATCTGCAATTTCAATTCCTACATTTCTTGAATTACCTCACTGTTCACTTTGCATTTCTCAAAGAACAGTATTTTTTCAAGATTTATATAAAATGAATTTAAACCATTTAAAGTTCCCCTCTTTAATTTTTTTTGTTTCTATAACTTTGTTTTGACCTTTTTAGTGTGTTGTGGCTTTGTGGGAACTCCATCAATTCCATTGTAACATGATAATAACTGTCTATTCTTTTCTATTCTGAATAATTAAGGTGTAAATTTAGCAAACAGGTCTTGATTATAGTGTTCTATATCATTTAGAAGGACACTGGGGAGATGAATACAAGATATTTTTACCATTCATATGAGGAAGAATTTCTGAATAGTTAATATTTCGCTCCATCAATGGTTTTTCATTGAAAACCTTGAAAAAGAAAAGATAGTGATGTCATGCGGAAACTATTACACAAAATACTTAAAATACTATTGAGGACTTGATAACTTGTATATTCTTATCTATATAAACCACTCCATGGGTTGCTGCCACCTAGTGACTGGAGGCTTGTAATAATTCAATCAACTAAGCGGACTACAATCAACACTTCACCGCGACCCCCACGGGGGCCCGCCCCACTGTTTGAGAAGTACTGTAAGTTTGAGCATCAGACTAACATTTGAACCGATCCATTCGGGTTAAAGAGGACATTAATAAAAACGTAAGACCTTACCTGTTGTTCCGATTTCCATTCATGAGGTCCGGTGCCCGGTTCACGTCCCGGATCACAGCTGTCAAACCTTCAGACTCTCCTCCGGTCAGTGCCAGCTCTGCTGCGGCGCCGCAACGCCTCTGCCGTGTTCGACGGGGACCGAACTGTCCCACCGGTCCTTTCACCGGCTCTCGACGTCCGGTCGGTGCCTGAATTCGGGTGTTTGTGGCAGGGCGAGAAGCTGAATGTGGCTCAGTTGGTGGAGTTACGAGAGTTAGCCGTGAAGCTGGAGGATGGCAGCTCTAACCGGAGAAGGCGGACGTGTCAAGTACTTATGTCAATCAAGTCACCGACTCCAAACAACTCCGTCAACATGGCTGGTTCCGGTCGAAACACTGACAAGTGAAAAAACACCGTTTTTTGGTAAAGAGACCTGCGTCGCTACAGTTTAGCTCCGCCGTTAGCCTCGTTAGCTCCGTTAGCTTTGCAGCTGGGAGTTGGGTTTCTTGCGGCCGACGCTCCGTCAATTTACTCTCTTAAAAAACACCGACAGTCCCTGACACCGACACCGGCTACATCAGACAGTGTCTTCCCACTTAGACGGTGTGCACAGCGGACTACAGACTGATGACTGGCCGCTCCCGGTACTCCTCTGCTCCAGTTACCAGTAAAAGTGACGGGAGCTTCGGTCGGGAGCTAAAAATGGTGAAGTAACTTTCTGTCAGAGACCGGAAGTGACCATCAAAATGTTTGCTTCATATTGCACAGTCGAGTCAAATCTCCAAAACACCAGCGGAAGTGTAATTCCTGCTTCTGTTTTTTAATTTCTTCAACAGAACCAAAAATATATATTATCAAGTAATTTCAAGATATAGAACTGGACCACCAAACCGTCGTTGAATATATATTTCACCTCTTTCGAATAAAACCAGGTAAAAGCAAGCCTTTTGATTAGAATCTGGTCCAAATTAAATTAGTTAATTGAATAAATGTCCATATTTCCTGGATATTGTGTAAATGTTTACAATGAAGTACCTTAGACTGTATCATCGAGTCGTAAAATAAGTGAAAATCAACACAAATGTAGTTTTTAAAAAATAAAAACAGAAAACAGGACAATGCGAAACGAACTTCAGTGTCATCAGGAACTGTTTGTAACCAATGCACTGACGTCACGGCGCACAGCCCCGCCCACATCAGCAGAACTGTGACGTATACTAAAGCGTGAGAAGAGGAAAAACACCGATTTGTCAGGTGAAGCGATGTCGTCAGGGAAACTATTGAAAAAATAAATATACAACGTTCAAGGAATAATGATTTATTGGAAAACTTTGTCTGAAGAAGTTTGTCTTTTATGTGGAATAGCGATGGGACAAACAAGGACTAACCCTTAGTTTAAGTTTAGGGTCTTTAAAGAAAATAACTGTTTATTTTTAATCAATTAAGATAATTTCATTGATTAAAATAAACTATCACTCCAATGGTCTAATGATACATGCGTCAGAGGGATAATGAATGGTTAGAAACTAAATCTTGTAGTTTCTTCAAATGAAGGATTCTTTACCAATATCAAATTTTTAAGGAAAAAAATATTATTTCAAATATAAATTAACTAAAGGCCCTGGTTTGGCCCCTGGGCCTGAGTTTGAGACTTATTGGACATGTTGTTTAACACCATCTTTGTTTCTTTGGTTTCCCAGAGTCAGTGACATGACAGACAATTCAAACAGACGTATTAAAAAACCATTTTATTTTCTTTAAAAAATAACCCCCCGCCCCCGGCCCCCTCCTGCAGGATTACCTCACTTTCACACAGAGACAAAACAAAAAAGTTCCACGTCTGTTGGATCAGATCTTCAGGAAGTGCTGTGACAACAGTTGCTGTTAATCAGTGGCTTTGATATTGCTTCTTCAGATGGCGAGGCTTCGTGGAGACACAATGTTTTTTTTTTCCCAAAACCGGATCCTCCCGGCGTGAACAAGGTGCTTTGTGGCTTCGTTGAGTAAAAGAACTACATCTGGTTTCGATGTTGCTGCTGGGAAACAACACCCCCTAGAGTCAGAGCGAGGGTTTACAACAGAGGTTATTGTCTAATATTCCTATGTACAAATGGTCGTCAGGGACATAATGGAGGATGAGTCAAACCAGGATTCCATTCCAGAAACAGGATTTTAAAAACCAGCTGCTCGATTCTGTCCAACTCATCAGACAAAGAATTTGAGGCGCTTCGCGGACGACTAAGGCTACGTCCACACCGTTGTTGAGACAAACCACCATTCAATCATTGATAAAAACAAAGTGATTTTCTTCTGACATTATTTTGAAGATGTTCTGTGATAAATCAGATATTGGCTGTAAATAAAAATAACTACCAGAAAATACCGTCAACATTTTGCAGACGTCCTAAAAAAAAAAAAAAAAAATTTAACGTAAAATTATAGCGTGCAAATAATACTTACTTATACAGTATTATTAGTGCCATCATTACTTATAATACTTAAAATATTTTTTGCTTTTAACCCTATTGCCTGGAAGGAGTATTAATTTGGAATTGAAATGAAATTATTTTGAAAAGGAATCATGACTGGAGTTTCCTGTTGTTCAAACTACACAAATATTTCCATGAGGACATGGGGACAAAAACCACTCCTGACCCAGAACTGGACCTTCAGCTGATTGTTTCAGCAGCATCACTGAAGAAGCTCAGTTTGGACCAAACAAGGTTCTGATTTGGAAAAGCAGCAGTGTGGACGTAGCCAGACTTGGACAGCATCTCTACAGTGTCCCACATTGAGACCATATTTACAGTATTTAGAGTCTTCATCAGAAGAAAACACATTTTAAAAAGCGTTACACACTTGAGTGTCAGGCAGTGTTGAGCGCTCGGCTCCTACCTCTGAAACTCAACCATGGCTCAGAAGAAGATCCAGGGAAAGAACCACATGCTGTTTCTTCTCAAACATTCCAAAAATGACAGAGATGTAAAAACTGAACGGAATGTGTTTTTTTTTTTTTTAAGTGCTGTTGCTTTTAGAGGTGACAGTGAGTCCAGTGCCCTCTCCCCCCACCGCTGGTGCTAAGAGAGGCTGAGATACAGAAGCTGGTTTGGGGGAAAATCTCAGCTGAGAACTGACACCATGAGACAACCTTTAATCTTCAACTTTACAAAACTAAACCTCGTAGAGTGAATTAGAGGACATCATGGATTTGAGCTCAGAGGATTAATAACAACACATCTGATTTTTGTGAATTAAACGATTTTCTGTATGGGATTTGGTACGACAGCCAAAATTACCAACTTTCTACTCCTGTAGTTTGAGAGTCAAATAAGGACTAGAACCCAAACCAACAGGATTTAAACACGTGAGTTATCGTCAAGTGTCCAATGATTGAATTTACTCAATGTTTTTACTGTTACTTTTTTCTTTAAATCAGCTCTAGGAAGTGGAGAGGGGCCTCAGTGACTCGTGTGTCAGGATCCCCACTAAGAACAGCACTTAGAAATGAGTGAATTGTTGCATCAACAGGGTTTCTCTCTGTCCAGTGAGACAGTTCCTGTCACTGTGTTTCACCCACACACACAGAGCACCAGTAAGATTTTGGCTTAACATGAGATCAGGAAGTGGGACAGAGAGACGCTGCAGACTTTGGATCTCAACAGGATCCGTATCAGGATCAAAGTCTGAACAGGATCACAATCAGGATCAAGTGCATGTGAATTATTTCATAAAAAAAACATAGACACCAACATAAAAAAAAAAATCAACCTCCTGCAGATGCTGTTGCTGCAGGTGGTGATGTGAGTGGGTGTGAGCATTTGAGCAAACGCTCCACCCGCAGATGACGTGGTGCACACTGGTCTGTGACAAGAGACTAGAGATGCAGTCGCTGGACTGGTTCACCATTCACTTCACATTCTGTCCTCTGCAGCTCTATGTTCTCTGTCAGTGACCGCTACTGTTGCATCTGTGTTTCCACCGCATCGTACCAGGAACTTGTGCAACCAGGAACCATTCATATTGATCACTAGCACTAGTTACTGCTACAGTGAGTCAATGGTACTGCCCCTAGTGTTCAGGCTGTTTTTGCATTGTCAACTTATCGGTTTCTGGTGCCAGGTTATTAATTAAGTTGTGTAAAGTCCCTGGTACCATTTGCCTGCAACCTTATTTTGTTTTAAGTACTACTTTTTGGGAAAATACTGCACATATAGTTCTTAGCACCATCTCACATTCCTGGTACTATGCTGTGGTGACAACAAACAAAGCTCTGGGAACTGTTTGTAGTTCCAATACTAGTTCTGGATGAGGTTAGATGCCTAGTTCCTGGTACTTCTCTTGTCCGAACATGAAACCATAACAAAAGTTCAATTAAAAGTGCCTGATGTTAAATATCAAAATAAAGAAATGTCAGATGGAATTCCTGTTCAGGCGCCGCCTGTTGGCGAAACGTTTGGCTGCTTGGTAACAATCGTCACGACAATAACAACGCTGGTTTAGGTGCAGAGTTCATTTGAGAAATATCAACCTAACTGGTCCCGCTATTGTTACACACTAACCTCGCTGCTAAGCTAAAGGCTAAATCTGTTAGGGACACACTAACCAGCACGAGCTAACCCTGCTAGCTTAAAGACCAGAGGGTGAGCCTCAAAAGTACTACAAATAAAAAATATATATATAAAAAAAAAACACAAAACAAATAAAATTATGTGCAGGACTGATGGCACATGCTAATGCTAATGCTAAGTGCTAATGTACCAAACCTCCTCAAGGCAGTTTAAAAACATAAAAAAAAAAAAACATTCAAAATTAAAATGTTCATGACAACATTAACATGATACGTGTCATTGTGCGTGCACAGAAAAGCCACGCCCCTTTAAAGATCCACAAGCTGGAGGGACAAGTGGGTTTGACATGTAGTGTTTCACTGATACAAGGTCAGTGAGCGCCTCCTGTTGCCACAACCCAGCTAAAACACACAGGTTAGTGCTCCGCTAAACTGCTGCCCGTAGAGACCTCAAGAAAAAAACATTAAAATGAAGTTTTTTCTTTGAGAAAAGTAAGTTTGTAAGTCGTTCAACTCTTCAACACCAGAGTCCACAGAGAAAATCAGTGATTTTAACTCACACCCACACATGTGCTCTGGTTCACTGCAGTTTGTCTCACTGAGCAGTGATGTTACAAAATAAGACACTGAAATTGAGTGAGAATCAACAACCGTTGAGATAAAGTCACTGACGCTCGTTTTGTTTGGTGTGGAAGAGTAAGCAAATTTAGGTGCAGCAGCAGGGGGCGCTCACAGTGAACCCCCCTGAACATTCCCCCTTCAGAGTCTTGGAATACTGTCATCCAGGGCTTGGATGGGTTTAGAGGCAGCATGTGGTGGCAACCAAAAAAAAATCTTCCTCCCATCTGTGTGGTGAACGTACGTCCCTGGGAGTGTGAAGGATGCATTAAATAAAAGTCATAACCATGCGGTCAACATAAAAACAGTCCTGGTAAAAGTATTACAAAAACAAAACCTTCGAGTGCATGTAGAGTCACGGGTGACAAGGGGTTGTAAGTCAGCTGGCTAATGGGACAGGGTTAGTGCTCCTACTCAGGTAAAGAATGGGGACAGGGTTGGAAAGAATAGGTGGCGCTCAAGCGAAGTACATGGTCCTCAGTGTGTCGTGGTGGATCTGAACAGCTTTAGCCAGAGCCTGAGGGTCACGACCGTTACTCTGACCGGACACATGACTCCCCTCACCACTGCAAACAAGCAAAGACCAGAAACAGAGGAGTTAGAACTCTAACCTCTCTGTCCTTTATCACCTTAACCTGCTGAAAACCCAATCACATGACCAGTCCTACTACAACTCTTCTTTATTGGATTAATTTATTTTAATCAGAAAAATACTTGTGTGCTTCAAAACTTTGATTATAATTTAATAAATAATGGATGCATCAAAATTTAGAACCCAAAACCCACCTGTCGTGCTCTTTGTCAACTAGATGGTACCGAGCTCTGAAGGCCACCAGTCGGGCGTAGTAGGCCGGTGCGGGGATGGAAACAGAGCGTGTGCAGCGGACGTAGGTGTGGCACAGCTGGTAGGTCAGAATCTGCAGTTCGTCCGCCGTGAAGCGATTGTCGTCCCAGAGGACGTAGTAATGAGATGGACGACTGGTACCCTGAGACATGAACAAATGTCACCAATTTCACCCATAATTTCTATCGTCATAATTTATTCTTTATAATCCTGGTGATAATAATAACAGAACATCTTATCACCATCAGTAGGATCATTATCAGGTTTTCCTCTGATGGAAATCTCATTACAGAATGAACAAATCCCGCAATTGCTGGAATTCAGTTTTGGGGTCAAACAGCAGCATTAATCATATTAGTTTATATCAGGATCAGAATTGTGTTTGGACAAAATCAGCTATAATACTGTTTTAATGTGTCAAGAATTAAGAAAAATCCTGGAGAAGATGCAAACTAATAAAAATATAAGATAAGGATTCACTCACTCACAACACACAGTTGTGTTTTACCTGGATTCCTGCGTGGCTGCAGAGATAGAAGTCAAATTCAAAGGGGTGAGTGATGTTGGTGTCCACAGTGGTCCCTGCAGGAATGTTCCCACTTTTCCCAATCTATGTCAACAACACAACATCATCACATTTTTCCATTCCTCTTATGAAAGCAACCATAAAAGAAGATCTGAGAAAATCTGAGCTCACTCTCTCGGACTTGTCGGCGCAGAAGAGTCGAGTGTGATGACGTTTTTGCACCACGATGTAGGTGATTCCAGGCTGATAGTCCTTCTCCAGCTTGATGCAGGCATCTCTGATGGCCAGAAGCTCGTAGTGGAGGATCTACAAAAGAAGATCTGCATTTAGACATCTGAAGGTCTCTATCCTAGAGGTTTGAGAAGAAGAAACTCCACACCAGTTCTCTTGGAGCAATGAACTGAAATATCTCTGAGGCGTGGGAAATAAGTACAACAAAAAAAAGGAAGGACCAGCATAGAAATGTTATTTATCCATATTTATCCACTGTGTATTAACTTCACAAAGAGATTAATTCAGAACTTTGTCATGTCTTTTGATGCAGATCACTGGTCTCCAAGTCGGGCATAGGTTTTGAACGATAGTGTTGCCTCATTACATTAGCGCAGGTTTGCAAACTGTCTCTTTTGCATGGTATCAATTGACTGACCGATCTGTGGACTGGGGTTTTGGGGCCACTGTCATAGAGAACATCGGTCATTTCAGCTCAGGGAGACACAGTAGTCGGCTTTACAACGGTTCACGTCATATTTTGTGGTTACTTTATGGAACTGGGTAATGCAGTGACACAATCTGACCACTAGGGGAAGCAATGGACCAGCAGCTAAGATCCATGATTTCTCAATGATCATGTGATTGATCTGTGAACTAAAATCACTGCCAACAGTCTTTGTGTTCAGGTGTGTCCCTCACCTGAGGCAGCTGTCCCTCAGGAACACCGTCCCTATAGAAGATGATCCTGGTGGGTTTGAAGCGGGTCGACTTGTAGAACTGGATCAGGAGTTCTCGGACCATGTAGGACAGGTCCTCAATGATTTCCTGTCGAGGTCTCTGCACCCGGACTGTGGCACAGTACCTGCTGGGGTGAGCGTCCATGCTGCCCACCACCTGACACACCCACACACACACACATGAAGTCATTTTCAGGTGGAGACTATTGTGTCATGTGAACAGTGTCATGGTCCAGACTCACAGCAGTGATGGAGGGTTTCTTCCCGTCACCAGCAGGGGGATGAGTCACGTCGGCTCCAAGGAAAATAACTGGCTGCTGAAAAACTGCTGACCTGAGAACAGGAAAAGGAGGTGAGGTCATCACCAGCTGGGTGATTAAATATTTTATCCATGTTTGTTATAGTCACACTGCTGCCTCTTGTGGCCAGTTTGAAAACCGATAAGGGATTTACATTAGTGACAAAAAGTGAAGTCAGAACAGAAAAATTGGTCATTTTAACTATCCAAAATTGTCAAATGGACTGTGAGGGACATGTTGTCCCCAACAGTCTTTGTTACTGATGTCAACGACTTCACGAAAGTTGCAAAAGAAACTCTCCATCTCTGAGGCAACAACAAGATAGAAACAGAAGTCATTAAACTGACCGTTGATGAGGAACCAGGATGTTGTTGATTCCTCCCAGCTTCACGTTGATCTTCAGGCAGAGGTTGGACAGGGTCTGAGGAGACGTCTTCACCACGTTCTTCACCTGAACGCACTGAGTGGCCATGCCCAGGAGTGTGTCGCCCACACGCTTCACCTCCGCTAGAAAACACCACAACTCTAGTCACTAGATGGCAGCATTGCAGCTTATTTGATCAATTCGCATTCACCGGTTTGCACAGATAAATAAGTAAATATTCCAAGGCCTTCAATTGATACTGAAATATCAAATCAAGTGTTTGGATGATATTGGCGAAAAGTTAATATTAGCCAGGAAATCTGGCCCTGAGTGTAAAGAGAGTAGATCAGAAGACTCTGCTGGAACAGTCCAGCAGGTCAACCACTGTCCCACTGTACCATAGACTGGAGTTTTCCCTGGCAGGATGACGATGATGAGCTGCAGCCCAGTATAAGTGTTCTTCAGGTGTCGGAACATGGGCTCCACACTGTCTGCTCCCTGGGCGTATTTACAGAAACATGGCTGACCCTGGATGGGCATCCCAGCATCCTTAGAGATCTTCCTCAGCTGGTCAGTGAAATTCCTGAGAGAAGAGAAAAGAGTTTTTAAACCTTTGGATGGAATCTTTCATTATTTCCTTGGTAAAAGTTTGTCTTTTCTGCGGTTTCTTTGTCCAAATCCCTGCAAAAAGAACCAGAAGAAGAGCTTCTTACTTTAGCACTTCTTCTCGACACTGTTTCTGTGGAGCGAAGCAGGCGATGGCCCAAACTTTGATCTCGATCCCATTGTAAAACTGTTTTCCTCTCATGTCCCACACACCCTGGTTGGGTGTGGCGATGGCCCGGTTCTGTGGAGACCAGACTGTGAGCATGTGTCTACAGTATGAAGGTGAGTGGAGGGTAGATGGATGGAGGTGATGAAGCTTCTTACTCTTCCTCCGTATTGCAGGATGGGAGCAGGTAAAACCCGACCCGTCACCTCCGCCATGTCGTCTTTGACCTTAATTCCAAACTCCTGGATGTAAGGGTCCAGGTTGAAGTTGGCATTTTTCATCTGTGACAAGAAGACGGTGTTAAGGCCTGTGGTGTTGATGAGCATAAGCTCTAACGTGTGTCTCATATTTAAGCTTTTAAGGAAAATGGTTCAAATGATTCAGGCGAGGACTGTCAGGACACAATGACTCGCCTCAACAGATTTTCCAGAAGAAACGAAGGAGGTGAACTCCTCAGGTTTTATAGTAACTCACCAGTCTGCTGATCTCCTCCTGTCTGTCTGGAGCAGAGCGAGCCGTAGCCTTAATCATGGTGGAGGTCTGGTTATCTGTCAGCTTCTTGATGCAGCGCTGACCTGCTACGATGTTACACACCTGAAAACAGCCAGTAATGACACAACTGCAGAAATGACACCACCCAATCTCACAGACCAAAGCTCAGAGACACAGAAGATATGGACACAACGTCTTTTACCTCCAGGGGCAGGTAAGTGTGTTTCTGCTCCTGCCCCACCTGCAGACAGGGCAGATGAGGGTATTTGAGCTGGAGGTTGTACTTCTGCTTGAAGTACTGGGCCACAGTACATTCTACAGTCTGACCACTCTCCAGCTGCAGAGGAAACCTGAGGAGGAGGAGGAGAAGGAGGAGGAAGGATTAAACTATGAGAGGGGTGGAGATCTTTGGTGACACCTACAGGACAGGTTGATTAAAACAGAATAAATCAAAATCAAGTTTGTAGATGAAGCCGACTCACGTCTGATGACTGGCTGGACGTCGGGTGACATTACACACTCTGTACTTCCTCTTCATTTGGCCACAGTGGGTCACCTCCACCTTCAAACCTACACACAACCAGCAGGGGGGGTGCAAATCACAATGTGAGACGCAATGTTGAGATTTGATTCAATACTGATTTGGATCAGGTGCTCATTCGGGTCCACGACCCCACCTTTGATCTCCTTGGTGAAGCGGACTCTCTGAGAGTCGGTCAGGGTCTTGGGCTGCTCGTCAATGTTACGGATGTCCAGAACTTCGCACATGAACTCTATGACCGGTTGGGCTTTGTAGAAGGCTGTGGCTGACACTAGAGGGAGATAGAGAGCAACAGATGATCCAGTCTGACGAACTGCAAACCACGAGGACTCTCATCTGTTTGTGTCTGCCTGAAAAAAATGACATCACTGAGTGTTTGACACGTGTGTCTCCACTGACTCACCATCGATGTTGAGCATCATCTTCCACATGGCAGGCCGTACAGACTGATGGAAACCAAACCACACCTCCCTGCCTCCACCCAGGGGATGGTAGTAACCTTCGGGAGGAGAGAAGAAGGAGCGCCCCACAGGGGTGTACCTAAGAAGAACAGGAGAAATTACTGTAAATAATGTCCAGGATGACCTCTGTGTGAACTCAACCACAAGACATCAGTCTCCTCTGAACCCAACTTTCACAGAGAAGAGATTTGAGCCGAGTGCTGATAAATCAGAATCAGAATACTTTTATTATCTATTAATATCCCATTATTTTGCTGAACATGAAGTAGTTGCTTTTTTGTTCCCGTGAAAAGAATAGAATAATAAAAACTGCTGACTCGTTAAAACAGTACCTCATAGATGCCAGGTGGCGCATGGCCACATCCAGGGCCTGTACCGAGTCCAGGGGAACCTGCAGGCGGCCGCTGACCAAAGTTTCCTGTAGGAGGCGCCACGATACCTTTGCCAACCAACGGATTGACACCTTGAAGATCCTGTCTTTGCCCTCTCCTGGTATGGTCACCTCAAAGTCCACCTGTAGTCACAGAGAGGTCAGAAATGAAGGAGGGGGTGGAGCTGCAGAAAGTGTCGACCGCAATACCTGTTAACACAGCTAGGGGCTACTGGTTCACACAGGCTGAGATGGTGAGATGGACAGCAGTTATTGTGGAGATGTGGCCAAAGCACAGGTTCTCACCCTCTCACTGCCAATGGGAAGAGCTAGCACCGTGTAGATGTTCTTCTTTCCATCGTAAACCGGCTTCCTGTCTCCAAAGAGTTGAGGTTTGAAGTGTTGAACCATGTACTCCACCACCTCCCTGCAGAAAGGAGAGGACGGAGAGACAGACATGTGACTAACACAGTGTGGACGGGTGTTTTGTTCATCAGCCAAAGTCAGACATTGAGAAGACTTTAGCAAATATAAGAATTAAACTTCAAACACTTGTTTTAAAATAAAAATAACATCAGATGAGATCCTGGAAATTAATTTTTGTGACTCGCATGTTTATTTGGACAATAGTTCTACAGCTGATGCAACCCCCACCTTTATACAGGTTTGGGACCAGCACTAAAAGACACTGGTCAGTGCCCCCTAGTACCATAGTGTACATTGTGGACATTGTATTGATAGAAAATTGATCCTAGAGATGGAGCTACCAGGTAGGAGACAAAGAGGAGATTGATGGATGCAATGAAGGTAGTTGGAGTCAGAGTAGAAGATAGAGAGAACATGGGGAGATGGAAAAGGAGGATTTGCTGTGGAAATGTCTTAAAAAGGACAAGCTGAAAGGAGGAGACGGCAAAGGAAGTCCTGGAAAAAAAAGCTACATCTGGAAGGTACGGAAAAAATACTAATACTAATACTCTCGATTAATAAATTGCCATACATTGAACTCACAATTAACTCATAACTAATAACAATAGTGCCATCTAGTGACCTTCACCTTTATAAACAGCCGTTTAGCCCCAAAGGTTTTTAGGGCAGACATCATTAGGTGAAACCTAGGCATTGTCTTATAGAGTTTTTATTATGGTGGAATAAACTAACAATGATTCTTACAAATATTACATAATGTTTGAAACATGTGTTAATATGGAGGCGATAACAGCAGGAGCTGATATTCTCAAACAAACCAAGTCTCTGTTCTTCTGGATTGTGACTGAATTTTGTTGCGTTTTTGTTTTTCTGGACCCAGAATATTAAGGAGCAGCTTCAGCTGCTGCTCTTATATTTCATGGTCAGTGTGACAATGCATTGGGGGTCTGTGGGTGTTTGGAGCCTCAACCTTCACATCAGTGTGGGGGATGAATAAGGAGAAAAGTCAAAGGGCACAACCTTTGCAGGCCTTTTTCAATCCTTTGTTTCCAACATTAAAGAAGAAACGAGATTGAACCGGCCCCGGGTGTCCCGGGTGTCCGAGGTGGAAATGGCGCCAATGCATTTTAGGTAACGCTGAATGGCCCCAGTGATATCACTGTCAACATAGTCATTCTGTTCCCAACAGACTAGTGATTTCATTGGCCGTCAACACGTAGGCATCGCTGTGTTTAATAATCCGATTGATTCGAGCCGTGAGACTTGACTTTGAGGGTTTTTTATATCTCATTTTTAGATTTTTGCAAAAGTTAATAAACCTCTCACTCTCCTTTTACACAAATCATCCAATTGAAAGAGGCACAGCCTTCATAGTTCAACGTGTCATCTTTTCACATGCTCCTCTGCAGGTTGCAATCATGGATTTTCTTTATAAAAATCAAAGTTTCCAGGAGAGTGGTTTGCAAAAAGTTCGCATTAACTTCACCCTAACACAGTCGGAGCTGTGGTAGTGGTTTCATCTCACACCCTTTTTACAGCAGATGTTTGGAAATGTGTTTTGGAACAGGAAACTGTGTCACTTCTGACTCACTGTCGTCTCTGTTACCTGTTGACTCGTCGTGGACATTTGTCGGGTTTGATGTCCACCTCATAGTGGTAGACGTCCATCTTGGGGATTTCCACCTCGAAGTAGTTGGCCAGCAGCTTGATGGGTTTGCCCACAGTGCCCATTCCTGGCCGGCGTGGGGCATGAAACACCTGCTGTATGGGTGGGGGGAAAACCCCCATGGGCACTAAAAGGAAAAAAGGGGAAGAGGGAGAATAAAAGTGTGTCAGAGGAAAGGAACCATAAAAACAGACAAATGTGAGTTGTGTGGACCAGGCAACAAAAAAATCTCTTCAAAAATGAGTTCATTAAATAACTGTTTAAACTGTTTTTCTCAGTTCTTAAATATCAAGTTAAATTACTGGTTCTTAACGTGGTTAAATGTTCTTATACACATTTCTGCAATAACAAACTTATCCTGTTAGATAATGTATTTGAGTAACTGGTTTATTATTAACTTGATTACTGTTTTATAGCATTTACCAACAACAGATTCCAAGTTCACTGACAAATTAAATGCACAGGTTAAAGAAAAGGTATAAAATAAAATAAGTGGATAACATAAGGTTTACAGGTTTAGTTATTACTAGTTTAATGACAGATTTAAAAAGGTTTTAATAATTAGTCAAATAACTAGATGAATATCTATCAATTGGTCAATAGAGTTTCAATAAGTACTTTAATATGACATCTGAATAACTCACACACACAGTGATCAGTGTGAACAGGTCTGATCCAGTCGGGACAGGAGTTTCACACAGGGGGGAGCAGCCTGTTAGGGGCCCAGGGCTTTAACCTTCAGGTCCCCAGAGAACCCAGTTCTCCTCCTCCTCCTTCCCTTCTCCTCCTCCTCCTTCACCTCCACAACAACAAAGACCCCAGCTGCCCTGATCCTCCCTCACACACAGCCACTCACACGCACCAAAAAACGCGCACTTACACACGCATACACGGACGTGCACACACACACAGGGGCCCCTCTGCATTCCCAGCTTCACCATGGAGACACTTCAGCAACACACCATTGTCATGGATATCAGTGTGTGTGTGTGTGTGTGTGTGTGTGTGTCTTTCTGAGTCACAGAAGAAGAGACCTTGGCCTTTGTTGTTCTGGTCTGGTCTGCACCGCGTTCCTTTTGCCTCCAAGTGTGAACACAAGTCCAGACCACAGACTGAAGTCCGACTAAGTCACAGCCATCGAGGCTCTGATTCTACAGCTGATCAAATCCACTTCTCTCACTTTCACTCAAAAACTGAAAAGTTGGTCAATTGGACTTTACTCCCCCTTGGACTCCACTCAAACTTCTCTGAACTGGATATTGATATTGATTAGTCACTGACTTGCTCACTGACTTAGTTCTTAGTGACCAAGTTAGTCTTATTTCTAACAAGAACAATAACAAACTTACATAACACCTCATCGATATTTATAAATATGATGTTATAAACTGTCTACACTACATACATATGACATAATATAATGATATGTGTATATATATATAATATATAGAACAGCAAGACCTAAAAAGGCAAAAAAAAGGTCGGCAATTTTGCAGACGAAAGAAAATATACAAAATAAAAGCAGCATAAAACAATGATATTTCAACTGGATTTGAAACTGACTGATTTAAGAATTTTCTTTGTGACCTTAAATTCAGGGGATGTTCTGTGAGACACACCCTCACATTGAGAACACACCACTAACATCTGCTCTGCTCACATCTACCTGAGCTTAAGATCAGAACCAACCAGATCTGGAGCTCTACAGGAAGTGATGCACAGGTACTCAGCAGACTGGAGAACCTACAGCTGGTTCGCCATTTCCTTGGTTTGGTCTTAATAGGTCGGTTTAAAGACAGTTATGCTGAATAAAAATACAGTTTTGAACCTAAACAGAGGTCAGAAGAACCTCAGGGTTCCTGTGGACTTAGATAATAGAACACTGTTTTTTTTTCGTGATTTCCCTTCAGCACTGAGTGACATCCGGAGCTCATCAGTGTCACGACACAAACTCACAAAGAACTCCCAACCACTCCAGCCCCTTCTGAACCTTCATATGGGAGCCTTTCCCACTGAAGACACCAAACCAGGATTCACACTTGATCAGGATTTCAACCCTCAGGGCCAAACCTCACAAGAACTCTAACCTTTGTTCGATAACTGTGGTGGTTCTAAACAGAACAAAGCTGCAGGTCTGGGATTTTCACCCCGAAGCATCACCAACAACCTAGAGATGCTCATGGACACGTGCAACCCCTAAGAAGATGCTGCTGAATGTGCAGATCTTGACGTTTTAAAGTAGCAGTGTCGCATTTCTCAACAAATATAAAAGTCTACATGTTCAGAAGGACAGAGCCAACAAGTAACTTTTTTAAATGTGTGTTCGTGTTCAAACAGATTTATAGCTGGAGGTTTTGCTATGACAGCGCCGCAGGGGTGAGTGGAGGCTGGCTGCAGGGAGGAGGCGGGAATCAACAAACCGTCGTAGCTGCTGTGGCGTGTCAGTTATTCAACCGTAGAATCAATCTTTAATTTCTTCTCCAAGAAAAAAAAAAAAATAATAAAGTCCTACGTCTGACTGTCCCACAATAGGATTATTGATTTAATACAGAGGCATTGCTGAACATAGTCGGATTTGTAGAGAAGACCCTTTATTTGTGATGATGTCCAGTTTATCAACATGATTTTTGAGACTGGCTGGCGTCAAAACCCAGATGTCCCCTTTGGACAGAGGAGGCGGTCTTTTCTCGGAAAAGTCTGTTTTTAGAGATATGATACTTTTCAGCCATGATTTTTTTAATAAGTATCACTTAGTATCACAAGTACATGAAGTATTTAAAGTGAAAACTTAGTACAATATGGGTTTTCAAACAAATGCATGTGAATACATTGTTAATTATTGTTTTTTATCTTCACCTCAACACATGGGAATAAACATTTTATCATCATTTCTGAAACAATACATTTATTTAATATTTTTTGACAAACTTTCCCTTCTTCCTGACGGCTCCTTCAATATTATCACGACACAGTGAACCGTCTCACCTCAGCAGCAATGTGAGCCACAGCACCGTGTCCGGTCTTTATAGTGATGACAAGGTGACAAAAGTGACAAAAATAAAAATTAACCTACCAGCTCCAGACGGTCCCGGCTCCATCCCATTCACTTAGCTGCGCTGCTCCAAGCTAACTGCTCCTGGCCGCTGTGGCCAAAGCCCCGGCCCTTCAGCCTGGAAGCGACTGGGACTTCCAGCTCCCGCTGCGGGCGCTGAGGCTCCTACTGCCGAGTGAGAGACTCCCGCCCTGCCGCCCCTCCGCCCCAGAGCTGGAGCCTCCAGAGCCGCAGCAGCTGCTGCTGAGGAGGAGGTGAAGGAGGAGGATGAGGCGGCTAACTACGGTAGCTTCCAGGCACTGAGCGGAGACTAGAGTCACAAACGGCGGAGCTGCGGGCCCGCAATCACGGCGTCTTCCCTCTTCGACCTCCCGCCACTGGGACTCTTCTCTCTTTTTAACGCAGTGCCCGAGCTCCGCTGGTAGGTGTGAAGATGGTCCCTAGTCCTGGTCCTAGTCCTATTCCTGCTGGTCCTGCTGCAAACACTGATCCCCTCCTTCTACTGGGAAACAAAAAACAGCAGAAGAAGAAGGAGATGTGCCCCCCCACCCTGAAACTTCTTCTTTGTTAAAGAATAAATCAGACTATAAAATCAGACTAGATGTTACCTCCATGTGGCGAAATGTGGAACTGCGCTGACAAGACAATTCGGGGATTTTATTTTTAATAAATGCTGTATGTAGTATATATTTGATTATTGGTTTATTTTATACACAAATAATGCATCACGATTAGAACCCATAATTGGTATAAACACAGATTAACGACGGGGAAACTAATAATGACAATTAAGAATATTAGACAGACCGATGCTCTTGATAATGACGATAAACATTTTTTTAATATTGGTGAGGCAGTAGTGACGATGGAAAGTATTTTTTAAAAAAGTAATATATTATGATAATTTGAGAAATTAGGACCAATGGAGGAAAGAGGACAGTTTTGACGTATGGAGATGTTTAGGGAAGAGTGACGTGAACAGAAACCTCTCGCTATGTTTGCTGTCAAAAATTTAAAGAGGTTTTAAAAAAATGTTTTAAAACAGACACGCTTTGCAAAGGCTAGACAGCAATTCAGTTTTTTGTCCAAAATAAACAGAACGTGAACCTTTAATTTAGATCATTACGAGCCGTGCCACTAGAAAGCGCTGTTTTACAAACATCACAACCACCAAGCAGGAAGTCGTCATTGAGCGGCAGCATCATGTGATCTGCAATGCGGAAGTAGTCGTCATCGTCAGACCTGTGAGTTGGAAGAATCAGGTTTGTGGAGGAATAACTGTGTCTGATCAATGAATAGTGCAGAGTACAATTGTTTGGATATTTATGGATAAATGTAGTACTCGAACCCTAACAAACGGTCCTCTGTTCTGAGGGACTATTGTAGTAATTATAAGGTCTTTGCTATATGTTAAAGAAAGAGTTCATTTGAGTTGGTTGTCAGTGATGGTGAGCTTATTACCACCAGTCACATGATCATATTTGTCTCATTAAATTCTGATTCATTATAATTTATTTAAAAAAAAACAAAGCGGCGGGATTTTTCATTTAAAGGGAATCCTCTCCCCGGAGAAGAGGTCGACGATGTCGTGGATAAAAGAAGGAGAGTTAAATATCATCGAAAGGATTTCAGCCAACGTTCTGAAGGTAGGCATCGCTTTAACCAACGACATCTGATCACTGGCCAACCCGTATACTAATGTCATGTTTGGTTGGAGTTTGTTGTTTTTGGCGAGAAATTGAAGATTTACTTGTTCAAACGTGGATATTTTAAATAAAACTGCACAACTGCAGTCAAAAAAAATGTGTGCGAGGAAGGACAAACCTGTGTTTTTTGTATTCCTGAAACAAAGGTCCAAACTGCTTGAAATAAAACAAAATCACTGCGTTTGGTTTATTTAAGCAAACACGGAGAAACATTTTAAGTATTTACACAGTCACATTCTGAGAGTCTCAGTTCTGAGCACCTCAAAAGATTGATGGAAAAAAAACTCTTCACAAACCTTGCCCCTGTCTCCCTGTCTCAGGCTGGGCCCATGCCCAAGCATGTGGCCTTCATCATGGATGGGAACCGACGGTTTGCTCGCATTAACAACATAGAGCGTCAAGATGGACACACACAGGGTTTCAACAAGTTGGCTGAGGTGCGTGTGCCAACGCAGTGATGAGCTGACGTCATCTGAGATCATCTCATCTCTGACCTGGGTGTGTGTGCGTGTGTTCTCCCTCAGACACTGCGCTGGTGTAAACATCTGAACATCCCTGAGGTGACTGTGTACGCCTTCAGCATTGAGAATTTCAAACGCACTCAAGAGGAGGTGGACGGGCTGATGGACCTGGCCAGGCAGAAGTTTGAGAGGCTTCTGGAGGAACGGTGAGATCGTGACTTCGCAGTGTTTCAGCCTGAATGTCTTCATTTAGACACATTCTACTCATCCTTCTCCTTTGCTCCTGTTATTTTCCATTCCTCTCATCTCCTCTGTCACTCCTTTCTCCTATTCTGGTTCTCCTCCCACAGGGAAAATCTGGAGAAACATGGTGTTTGTATCCGAGTGTTGGGCGACTTAAACCTGCTTCCACTGGATCTTCAGCAGGCCATCGCCAAAGCTGTGGTGGCCACCAAAAATCACAACAAGTCAGTGGCTCACATGTTCCATCATCATGGATGTGTGTGTGTCATGCATGTGATGAGTGACTAATGCGGCTTCCTCTTCTTCTGGCAGATGTTTCCTTAATGTGTGTTTCGCCTACACGTCCAGATATGAGATGACGAACGCTGTCAGGGAGCTGGCCTGGGGCGTGGATCAGGGTCTGATCAGATCCAGGTAAATCCCTGTTCTTAGGACCAGTGGATCTTAATGATTCTCTGTTAAGTCTTTGCCAACTCACAGAATTGAAACCCTAGTGAGAACCTGATGATCAAGTATGAAATAAAGTACCATATGTTTTGATCTGGTTAAACCTAAGGCACTTTGGATAAAAGTGTAAATTGTCTTGCGTTGCAATGTGATAGAATGTACAGGATGAGGACAGGGTTAGTTGGACGTTGTTGGCTTGCTGTGGTAACTCCTGAAAAAGGGGCAAGCTGAAAGGTGAAGAAAAGATTGTATTTTATTGTGATCATTTGCTGCCACCTAGTGACTGAAAGCTTGTCATTCAAGCATTACAATAGTATACGCTTCTGTCCAGTCTGCTCACTAATACTGGCACCTCCTAATCTGGCCTATGTCACTATTTGAAATGTAGATTCCCAGTCAGTCTTCCAGGTCAACGTCATGGTTAAAAAGTACTGTTTGGCAACTGGACGTATTTCACTTTCCACAAAAAACAACTCCAAACGTCCTCCATCCAGACAACTGCTCCCCTTGGTCCTCACAGCTAGTTGTTTGTCCTCAGTGTGAGTCTAAACCCTGTCTTTTGTCACAGTGACGTCTCCGAGGCGTTGATCACCGAGTGTTTGTACAGTAACAAGTCTCCAAACCCTGACCTGCTCATCAGAACATCTGGAGAAGTTCGCCTCAGTGACTTCCTGCTGTGGCAGGTGTGTATGTGTCGCATCTCTGTTTGTGTGTGTTCACGTCTTTCCAGGTTAATTAATGTATTCTGTTGAGATAAACAAAATAGATGAATGCAAAAATAGTTTGGTCAAAATTTAAAAATAGTTTGGTCAAAGGCCAGGTTTTTACTTGACTAGTTTTGATGATCTTTTTAAAATAAGTTTTAATTGGTTAAAAGTCAAATGAATTCTCACTGGTTATGATGGTACAGTTAAAACAATATTGATCTTCTAATAGCTTTAATTATTTAAAGTGTTATTTGGATACGTCTTTGATTGCTAATCTAAAGAAATGTTTTGTATTTTGTCTCTCAACTTTTCTGTCTCTGCATGTTTCACAGACTTCCCACTCCTGTCTGGTTTTCCAGTCAGTTCTCTGGCCTGAATATTCCTTCTGGAATCTGTGTGAGGCCATTCTTCAATACCAGCTCAACCACAAATCTATACAGGTACAAACGCAATTCACATTCAACACTTAGTTGTTCATAAATAACTCCTGCAAAGAAGAGTAAATGACTTATTCATGAAGAAGGAGAAATGTCTTCAAGAAAACGAGCAATTAGTTTCTTCACCACTTTTAACACAGTTGTCATTGATTGATGGAAATAAATGACCACCTGGCAGAAACACTGGTGTTTGCTGAAGACATTTTGAGAGGTTTGACACAAACCAAATCTAAAACATAATCGCTGCAAACCTTATTTTCCCACAGAAAGCCAGAGAACTCCATCGAGAACACCAGGCCGCGCTGCAGCTGGAGGCAGACCGGCTGTGCACAGCAGAAGAGTCACAGCACCACGGGAATGGAAAACCTGCAGACGCCCAAAGACGACAAGAGGCTCTGCTGCACTACATCGCCTGTCGCGAGGAGCGAGTACAAAACTTTCTGAAAGCACTGAAGCACAAAAGAGACTTGTTTTTTCACGACCTCTGCATCGAGGCAACAACAACCTCAGACAGTTAGGATGAAAAAAAAAACCCTGAAACGACGTCGTCATCTTCGTCACCACCGCTCCAGAGAGGGCGTCACTGGAAAAAAAGATATCTTGAAGAATCAGGAGTACATATATAAAAATATAGACTTTACAGATGAAAAGAAGTAATTTGATGGTGGGAATATTTCATAAAAATTAGGGATGTCTGATTAACTCTTGGCCCATATCATCCAAGCACTTACTGTAATTTCCAATACATTATATTAGTAGCCGTTTGCCTATAAAACCAGCAAATTTTGGCGAAAACCAGGCACTGTGTTATTGGATTTAATTATTGAAAGAAAAACTGATATGATATTACAACATTATGCTAATGTCAGGCCAAAAATATGGGACATCCCTAATAAAAAGATCGAATTGTAATCAGTGTCAAAAAAGCATCAAATCGCTCTAAAAGACCTTTATTTTTCACACATCTCTTTTCAATCAGTAAATCATTTTGTTGTGTTCATAAAAACCCATCAATGTGAAAGCAGATCAAAGGGTTCTTTTTTTTCAATTCTGAAACAATTTTGGTTTTGTTGGACTTCATGGCAGCAACAATGAAAAACGGTGCAACTGACAAAAGCCTGGTTGTGACACTAGAATTCCTTCCTTTGAAACAGAGTGGACTGTCTGTATTCAGCAGCATCTTTGAAGATAGTGGACGTTACAGACACAGTCAGTTTGTCCTGTCTGTGACTAAATCACTTCAGTCAAGTGATTTATTTTTGTCACTGTGGTGGTTGTTGAGATTGTGTGTGTTTGGCGAAGAAAAATGTCTGGCGCTTGTGTTGAATTCAGATAGAAATTATTTCATGTAATTTGATATTATTTAACAAAGTTAAATAATATCAATAAAAACCAAAATAAATGATTGTTTACAGAGAAAGAGAAGCAGTAGAAGTAAAAAATTATAATATATATTATATACAGTATATATGTGTATACATGTATGTATGTATGTATATGTGTGTATATATTTATATATGTTATATATGCATATACTGTATGTGTATATATATATATATACATACACACATACATATATACACACATATATAAAGTATATACATATAATATATAGAGAGGGCGAGAGGGTTGCATTAACCACAATGTAAGGCTGAAATAATAATATCTCTAAATCTGACAGGTCTGCAGATCAAACTGTTTGAAAATGTAAAATATACATATTTATATATGTATGTGTTTATGTGTGTGTGTGTTTGTACTGTATAGATATATACATACATATGATTATATGTATGTATATATATAGGTATGTATGTATGAGGTCTGTTTACGTCCAGGCATCTATACCAATATCAATGTCGATGTTGACGCATCTCAGCAACGCGCGGGACTGAGTCTGGCTAATGTTTTGGTGGCGTTTGTTTTGTGGACTGTGTGGTCGAAGCAGTAAAACTCCAGGGTTGAAAAAAAGCTCCTGGGCAAAGTCGAACCTTAGTTCGGACTGTTGTCGCGGAATGTTCGCGAGTTCGCGGCTGGTTCCTGTGGCGGCCGTGGAGACTGCTGCCTACGTGACCCGAACGGATTAGCAGACAGAGATGGACGGATGGTTGGTTGGACTTTCCTCCGTCTAAAACCATGGCGGCTTGACAGCTGCCTCGGCAACAAAAAGGAGGTACCACAGTCATGTGACGACTCTTGTCCAATGACAGGCATCTAAATAGAGAACTGGTTGAAACCAGTCTGGTTCTCCTCTTTCAGTTTGGTTTACAGCTCAAAAATAGGGGTTTGTTTTAAACCTTCGCCATTTTACTGTAGCAGTGACTTATTGTTCAATCTGCTCCAGGAAAAGAGGAGGGAAAATCTATTTACTCAAGATTTTTTTACGTAGTCGTTTTTTCAACATTTTCCGTCGGAACAATGGTCAAATCCAAGGTATGGATATTTATTGATATTATTTTGATTCTTAAACGAAGCAGCGCAGTGTTTTCGTTTCTAAGAGGGAAACGTCGGTTGTTTGGTGCATCAGCGAAACGTCATCGTCGTTGACAGCTATGGCGGACAGTCGGAGCAGAAGAGTCGAGAGCCGTTACTCAGAGTTACAGACGGTTTAAGACTCGATTATTGCAGCCACAGATGGAATTTTAAACTTGTCAGAATGAACGCACTTTAACTTGTGCACTGGATGAAGCAAGGCGACCGTTGAGTGATGCAATTTCAAACAATCTGCGTGTGTTTTCTACAGATGGAGGGAAAATCCTCAGCTGGAAAAAAAGACGTGATTCTGCACTAAGTTGTTGTGATTCGTTGTAGGGGAGAAAAACTTGCAATAATGGAAAAAAATATATATGTATTTATAACAGAAATGCGCTGCAAAAATTGTTCATCTGCATTTGCTGTTTGTTCAAAAAAAATGTCAGTCGTGAACACGATTTTACTTGGTTGTTGCGATTAAACGTCAATTTATCACACCTTGTTTTAGTTGTCATTAAAGTTTAGCGATTGTCGTAACCGATAAAGAAAATGAAATTTAATGTGACGCAAAGGAAATGGTTTTAAAATGATTTATTTCTATGTGTGACACTTGTTTTGAGGTTGTGTTTCAATGGTAAGCAGCTTCCGTAGCGTTAGAATCTTATCCGACTGTTGTGTGCGTGCGTGCGCGCGCGGACACGAGCGCACAACAAAGAAAACTGTCATGGCGCCAAATGACGTCAGAACAAAAGTACCGCCCCCTTCGATTCAAATTCGAGCGGGGGAAAGACAGGTTAGGTTTGAAAAGCGGGTAAAAAAAAAGGTATTTTTCACAAAGTTATTATCAGAGTCTGTACTGAAAAATACCTAAAGTAAATATAATACTTAAGATCATACTTTAAAGTTATTTATTTGTGAATAAAGTCATTTTAAAGCAACACTAAGAATGTAGGACTGTGATTATCTCACGGTTGTTTATGGTTGTTTTTCTCTTTAATAATATTTCATTAATGTGTTTTTTTTCCCCCCACAGTCCAGTGTTCCTCCTGAGGTAAGAACTGATATCTCTTGATGGTCTGTTTTTTTTAATAATAAAAAATAAAATTGGATCATACAGCAAGTCTCCAATTTTGCTCGTGGTTGGATTTTTATGACTTTGTTATCCTTCTCTAACTGTTGACTGTCTCTCTTCCTGCAGCAGAGAAGGTTTTCTGAACGTCTGGCCCGGGTACGTTTTTATACATGATAATTATTATTTTGTTGTTTGTGACCCTGTTTAGTCGATAATATTTTTTTTTATTTTCATTTTTCTTTACAGAAAACCAAACCTGCCCCTGCAGAGACGAAGAAAAGAGCAGTGACTAAAGTAAGAAAAAACTGAACAGTAAATCATTAGGTGGCGCTCTTCCTGCAGTTCACATATTGGTATTTAAGTGGACGTGATAAGGGCCGTGTGTGTGACAGTCATTTATTTATTTATTCTCTTCTCTATAGAAAGGACCCAAAGTCAAAAAGGCCAAACCAGCTGAGAATGGAAACAAGGCTGAGGTTAGTTTTTCTCTCTTAGTCACTTTTTAAGAAATTTACGTGTGCATGTCTGTGCTTTTATTTTTGTAAAAAATGTGTCCTTTTTTTTGTTTTTTTTTTCCACAGGAGCCGAAAACCGACGCCACTGAAGCCAAATGAGTGACAAGACTTTTTACTTGGTGATTGTACAGTTTGAGTAAAGTATTTTTTACCAAGTTTTTTATTAAAAAAATAACTTTTTTTTTTTTGTTGCAATCGAAGATGTAACAAGTCACTTTTTTTCCTTTTAGTGTGTAACCTTGTTTTTCCTTCATCACAGAGTCATTGTTACTTTTCCAAAAACTAAATTTAAACAAAAGGCAGCTAAAACAAAGTCCAAATTTAAATTGTTTGTTTTTTTATGTTCATGAGTGAATAATGTGATGTCAGTGTGTTTATAAAAAAAGAAATAATTAGTTTAAAGACAAATAGAAACAGTTTATTTGATCCAAACCTTTTTGTTTAACTTATGTTTTATAATCTTTGATCTCGATGTTCTTGAATAAAGCTTTTTGAAATGTTCATATGAATAACTTCATTTTATTTGTTGATGTAAGAAAAAAAAAACAGTTTTTTTTTACCTTTTCTCTCTCTGTCAAAGTCTGGAACAAGAGGGGAAAACAACACAATCAAGTATAAGTTGAATCTTCAGTAACTTTTACATTAATCCTGTTTTAAAAAGTAGTTTTTTTTCCCTCTCAGTTTGTCTCTTATTGTTCCTTCTTTCTCTGAATTTATTCAGTTTCACACCTGACACTCATTAAGCACCTTCCCGTCAGATCCTTCACTTCCTGTCTGGTCCTTCACTTCCTGTCTGACTCTCTTTTTTTCTGGTTCCATCTTGTTCTGCCGTTATTTTAGAGAACCTTCAAGATTAAGAAAAATCTTAAATAATGATTTTGGTTTACCAAAAGAACTCTTTGCATAAATAGAACTATAAATATTTATGGCGTTTTTTTTTGTTTTTTTTTTGAGGTAATTCTCAAATGTCATCAGGGTTAAACTTTTTTATTTTTATAACAGAATTTACACCATACATTTTACTTAACGCTAAATTACTACTAATACTAATGAAATACTAATATTACTACTGAAAATATTGAAAAAAGTTAATTGGAGGGATAAACAAACCTTTTTTCTATCTATATATAAATTGGTATAATAAAAAAAGTATGGTGCAGTGTGATTTGGGTGGCATTCGTGGAGAGTTCTGTCCCCTGAGATAAATGATAAAATAATACATTTTAATGTGTTGTACCTTGAACGCCCACATGTAGATGTTTGAATCACAACAAAGTGAAACATCTTTACAAGATTTATAAAAATTTAATGTACATTTAATTATCTTCCACAGACATACAATAAATAAAAACAGACGGCAGGGGGCGCCAGTGATCCAACTGTACAGCCGCAGCAGATCATCATCCTCTGACAGAGGAATGACAGCAGGAAAAACACAAATGTACCTGTGATAACTACATCTTTGAATCAAAACAACTTTCGATTTTCTTAGATCCACAGAAGTTCAGAACCAGAGGAACCGTTTGAGAGCTCGTGTTGTTCTCCTTGTTCTGGTTTGAAGTGTAATTAGGACAAACATGAGACCTCAGCTCCAACAAACGTCACCCTGACCACCGCCAATGCTCAATGACAGTACAATTAGCCCCACCCACTGCTTTACTTTGTGAACTGCAGCACAGCATGTTAAACTGGTAAAATCAGTTGCTCTACATTATAAACACAACAATGCTTGAAACCAGGTGTGGTTTGACTTTTTTTTTTTTTTTTTTTATGAGCTGCGACAGATTTCAGAAACATGGAACAAAAACGTTAACAATGTGATGGAAGGAAAAAAAAATAATCTAAAATCCACAACTCAGCTGTATTTCAGTCATTACCCAGAATGCAGTTCAACTGCTCTGCAGTGATCAAGTGGCATCAGATTTTTTTTTTTTTTAATTGTCAATTTTGTAAAGGGTGACACTCTCCTAAGGCACAGGATGAAGGCGCTGTTGATGCTGCGTGCATGTGTTTACACGCCGCATCCATCAGGGGCAGTGGTGTTCACTGGGTGTGCTGTTAGTTTGGCGGAAAAGTTCAAGACTCTGCAGTGGCTGAAGTTCTGTTTATTTGCAGATTCACAGACTTTTTCTTCAAATATGAGGGAAAACTCACAAAGGAATGGAAAAATGGAATGTGGTCTTTACTGCATTTGATTCAGGGCTAATACAAAAAAAGGAAATGATGAACTCAAACACACAGCATCACAGGAAAAAAGTCACTATAATAAAAACAGTATAGAAAATCTTTGATTATTAAATTAGGACTTCCTTTGTCATGTGATGGGAAAGCTGTGTGGACGGGTTTAACAGGAGAAGCCAGCGCTAACATATCCAGTGTGTGACTCAGCAGGTTTGACCAAGCAATATATATATTTGCATTTTCACACCTGGTTCAAAACAAAAATACTTCTTAATGGATAGTGATCTTTTGCTAAATTGGTGATTTGTTTCACAACGTTTTGGACCAGAGTCCGTTTTTAATCTCAGTGCGATTGTTGTGAGAATCAAATGTTTTTTTTTTTTATATTTTGGGGCAGAGTTCATCGCAGAAAGTTTGTTTTTCTTATAATTTAGCATATTATTGATTTTTCAGTGGTTTGATTACAATGAAAACATTTGATTAATTGGAAAATTGTCATCACTGTCACTGTCATCACAAAATCTCTGCTTCAGACCAAGGTATTTCTCCAGGTAAAAATTCAAACAGAAACATAAAACCCGACTATTTGGATTCCTCACCGGCCAGAAAACGCCCCAGAGCCTTATTTTTGTTCTGTTTACCTTCAACAGAACAAAAATCAATCTTGTTAAAATCATTAACCAAACATCCTTGGTTAAGAAAGAAAACCAAAACAAAGCAAAACAAAAAAAAAAAAAACAGCTGTCACAGCCATAATCATTTTCTTCTCATGGGTCACATGACAAATTGGGTTACGTGACGAGTCAGATTCAGGGTTGGTATCAGTCGAGAGGAGGTACCTTGAGGCTGAGTGGTCAACATGCGCCATTTTAAAAAGGCTGCACCCCTGCAACGCAGTGACACCAAGCAGGCCCCGCCCACCTGAGCGATCACTGCGGTAATGTCTCTGTTGCCCCTCCCACTCCTGTAATCCCCCACCTGTCTGCACCCAATAGCTGGTCCCCTGTGGTGGGGGAGGGCCTTGTCCAGAGTGTGAGGTTGAAGTAAGCGGGGTCATACCTCATGGAAGAAGTCAGAGGTTGGAGTTTTGTGCGATGATTTCATCCTCTCCACCTTCTTCACCACCTCTGATACTACACACACCGATGAAGTGAGGCTGACCAGGAAGAGGAGGTCTGCAACATCAGATTACAGATTATGTCTCGGATTGAAACTTTGATCACACAACACAGATTATAATTCACATCTTGACGATGTCCAAAGATGCAATTTTCCAATATTAACCATACAAATACAAGCCATCTGCCATCTAGTGGTGCCACTCTGGTATTACAGCTGTTGATCCCCAAAACAATTTTTAGGCCTGGGATTATTTGTTGAAACACAGGCATTGACTTGTCGAATTTTTAATGTTGTTTCAATGAATATTAGTCAGTTGATATCATCGGACGTCACCAGATAAAATTAGTCTTTACATAAACCCATGATAAACTGAGGATTCTTACAATTAGATTTTAGAAGAATAACTATTAGAAATTGATTTAAACTGAACTTGGTTTGAATCAGGACAACGTTTGGATAAAGGTCAGGGGTTAGAGATCCTCACCAAAGACACTGAGGCTCTCAGTCTGGAAGATGCTCTGCAGAGGAGGGAAGTAAATGACCAGCAGTTGACCCATGATGGAGGCCAGGACGGCCAGACAGAAGGTCCTGTTGCTGCACACTCCCAGTTCATGGACCATACGAGTCTGAGGGGCGCGCACACACACAAGCACACACAGGGCTTACTGTTAACACAATGCATCACTGTTCGAAGCAGGTGTCAAACCTAAGGCCCATGGGCCAAATGTGGAGCACCAAGTCATGCAGGACCTAAAGAAATTGCCTCATAATAAAGTTCTTAAGGGCTGCGAAATATTTTAATCTGATTTTTTTAATTGCACAGCAATGGAACCTTAATAAATAATAATCAATTACAGAGACATTTAATTCATTAATAGTTACATTAACTGCAGGTTTTAGGTTACATGGCAAGGGTTAATTTTAGCGTTTCGAGCTTCTCTGCCAGACTCAGTCATTCTGCGAGAATTAAAATTTTCATAAAAAATTATAAATACTTTTTTTTTTAACATTGTTTATTTCCCTGTCTGCCATCTACTGAAAATGGGCCCTTAAATGGATCGCAAGCCCCCAGTTGAGAATTACTACTTATAATAACTAGGTGACTCAATGAATGAGTCTGTCAGCTGGAATAATACAAAGAAACAACAAAAAAAAAAAAGTAAAACCGTCGTCACCTGTGAGCGGGAACTCAATGCGTTGAACATGTCGAAAAACACGAAGCAGGTGAAAGTCATGGTGGTGTCACGAGGAGTGATGACGTTGTCCTGCAACTGAGGAGAAAAACACAACAGGAGGTGAGGACAGGGAGAATCCAGAGGAGACAAGAGAAGGGAAAAAGGACAGGGAGGAGAAGGCAATGATTGGGGGACAAAAGGAGGAAGAAGACAGTCAAGAACCTCTCTCCAGAAGACGAAGAGCGTTCCACTGACGATGATAAACGCTGAGAGCAGAACTTTGAAGATGAGGCTGCGGGTGATGATGCTGTCTTTGACGTTGCGAGGAGGTTTCTTTATCACCTCCTGGTCCACAGGTTCTACACCCAAACTGTGGACACACCAAAAACATGCTCACATCAACAGCACTGTCTGAGGAAATTGGTTCTTCAACATTTCCCATGATGCCTCAGTACCTCTGAGCCGGAGGACCGTCCATGATTATGTTGATCCACAGGATCTGCATAGCGTTCAGAGGATTTGGGAAGTTCATCAAGGTCGCCAAGGAGATTAGGGTCAGTGCTGCGATGCTCCTGGAGACAAGCGAACAGACAGGAAGTTACATCATCATTTACATCATATTTTCTAAATAAAATGATGGAAACTATTCATGTTTTTCCTTCTCTCGAGGTCTGTGTTTTAGAGGTTTTTCACATGGAAATTAGTTTTGAGTTGAGTTTTTCCTATAAAACTAGTTTCATATTATAAACACAGAAGAAGACAAATGTCTTCTCATCTGTAGTCTTTTCCGTTCCTCTTTAATGGAAATCCTTTTTTCAGACTAACAACAAAAACAACTGAATGAACAGTATATGGTGAAGTATAACACATCATCCTAATCGTCTCCATCTTCTCTCCACTGGTGTCTGTTCTCGGACTCACGTGCTCAGCTGAAACCGTACAAAGTTCTTGATGTTGTTGTAAATCCCTTTTCCTTCCTCAATGGCCGACCTGAGACAAGGACAGAAGAACAGATGTCAGACGCCATCAGGAAGGAGATTATTCTGGAAGAGTTCTGAGTTCTGCTGCTCACATGATGGTCTGGAAGTCGTCGTCCACCAGGATCATGTCCGCTGCCTCCTTACACACGTCGGTGCCGGTGCGACCCATGGCTACGCCTATGTCGGCCGCCTTCAGAGCCACGGCATCGTTCACGCCGTCACCTGTCATGGCAACCACGGCACCGTTGTTCTGCAACGACTGCACAGAAGAAACAATAAAATTTGGCCAAATACAAACAAAAAAATAAAAATTTGATTAAAAACAGGGCGGCACTCTCACCTTGACTATCTTCAGCTTGTGTCGAGGACTGGCTCGATAGAAGACAGAGATCTGCAGGCAGAGAGACGGTGACATCAGCTCAAAATCACTGAACCATGGGTGTGTGTGTGTGTGTGTGTTTGTGTATCATGTCTTCCTCACCCTGTGGACCATGGTGGACAGCTGCTGAAGGTCTAACTGGTCCACCTCCTCTCCAGACAAACAGTGAGAACCTTTACAGAACAGACCCAGACGACTGGCTGTTCCACAGACAGAAGAGGAAACAGTCAGACAGGAAGTCGTCACAGAAAATAAAGACAGTGTCATTTGGACGCAGGTTCTGGTCCTGACCTATAGACACAGCCGTCTCCTGAGAGTCTCCTGTGATCATCTTCACAGCGACTCCAGAGCTGATGAGCGTGGCCACAGCTTCTTTAACCCCTGACCTGGGCGGGTCGATGATTCCCACTAGACCCAGAAAGGTGAGATTTCCCATCTCTGCTCCTGATGCAAATGCTAGGACTGTAGGGGGCAGCAGAGAGTCAAAAGAAGTTAGAACATGCTGTGATTAAATAAAAAATAAACAAAAAAACTCTGCTTCTCACCTCTGAGTCCAGCTGTGCCCATGTAACTGATCTGCTGCTGAAACAGCTCCCTCTGTTGTTGGCTGAGGGGAAAATTGTTTCCCCGGCTGTTATAGGAGCTGCAGAAGCGAATCACCTGTTCGTGCGCCCCCTTCAGGAAGTAAATAGCTTTGTCCTGAAGATATGTTAAAAGTTATGATTAGTACAGTTCTAGTGAAGTAAATACAATTGATAAAAGATTCCTCACACACTGACCTGCTCAGCTCGATGAACACAACGAACTGCCATGAACTTCTGCTCCGAGCTGAAGGGGATTTCATCCACACGTACGTAGTCCTGCTGCAGGGTCTCCAGACCCATCTGTGGGGGAGACGAAGGGTCATGGTCAGAACCTCGGGACCAGGGTCAGAGACTTAGAGGCTGTTGTTTTTGTGGTCTCACCTTCATGGCCAGGGCGATGAGCGCCCCCTCTGTTGGACGTCCCAGCAGGTTGTTATTCCTGATCACTGAGTCGTTACACACACAGCCGGCCTACACACACAGACACACGCACACAGAGTTCAGAGTTGGACGAGCAGAAAGATCTTCCTCAGATGTTCTTCTTCAGATGACTTACCTCCACAATCCTGGTGATGGAGGGACAGGAGAAACCGTGGACCATCTCACCATCCACCAAAACCTCTCCTTGGCTGTTGTAGCCAACACCTGTGACCTATAACACACAGACAAATATATATACTGTGTCAGATTAATGTATAATTCCATCATTTCCTGGAGGACACTCCTGAGGGATTGATGAAGTTCTATCTATCCATCATAATGAATTCAAATGCTGACCTCAGCATGCAGTCCATCTGACGTGAACATCTGAGTGACCGTCATCTCGTTCCTCGTCAACGTTCCCGTCTTGTCGGAGCAGATCACGTTACAGCAGCCTGACACAGGGTCAAAAAGGTCAATTCACACTGGGCTCAAATTAAAAACTGGGACAATTTGGTATTTGCACAAAAAATTAACCTTAAGTTTAGCATTAACCTTAAATCTGGAACAACTAAAGCATTAATAAAAGCAGAAAAAAAGAAAACATCTGTCAGTGCTGTATTTGTTTTACTGCCTAAAAGTCTTTGGGCAATAAATTGTCAAATGTTAACGTCATGTTCTCTCTTTTGTGTAACTATAACCAGCTTTCTTACCCTAGAGTAATAGAAGTTTTTATGAAAAAAAACAAAAATTAAGTATGCATAAATCTATCTCTTTATTTGTAGCTTTTACCACATTATATAATGTAGAATATACACTACTAATACCACTAATCATGCCATAACTAAGGCCTATATACTCTATACACTGGTCAGTACTTCACATACTCAGAGTTTCTACGATGGGCAGCTTCTTGACGATGGCCTGTTTCTTCACCATCCTCATCACACCCAGCGCCAGAGTCACCGTCACCACGATGGGCAGACCTTCAGGGATGGCTGCCACCGCCAGGCTGCAGAGGAGAGGGAGAAAAAAGAAACCAGTAACTCATCTTCTAACATGAAGTCAGAGAAGAGTGGAGACTGAAGCCACGGAGAAGTTTGTGTGTCCACCTGACTCCAATGGTGAACATGTCCAGGATCCTCTTCCCTTGCAGCCAGCCCACCAGCATGATGACACCTGGAACACAGCGGTCACATGATCACTGTTTAGACTCCACCCTCTAATTCAGACCACGATGAGGATGGAGACAAAACACTGACCTATGATACCAAAGGAGTAGAGGGAAAGTTGTTTCCCCAGCAGGTCCATGCTCTTCTGCAGTGGAGTCTTTGGTGCCTGGAGATCACCAAACATCACACATCATCATTAGTTCAAGAGTGGAAGATCTGAATCTTCTGAATGACAGAAATCAACATGTTAATGCTTCACCAGGAACCAGTTAAAAATTCAACCTTATTTTCCAAACTATAGGTTTCACTTTATTCTACTAGTACTTCAAAGCAACCACAAGATGGCACTGGTGCAACGCTACAGTAGATGACCTGTAGTAAACAGTTCTTTTCAGGGGGCGTTTCTGCAGAGACCAGAGGATCCTACAGTCTGTGGCAACATAAATAATAAAAACTCCATCCAATATCTGGGAAATCCTGGTGTTGACAGCTTGTCTGTTGTCCCTGGCAGGACTTTCTGCTTCCAAGGAAGCCTTGGTAAAACACACACAGCTCTAGTGACTTCCTCTATTTGCATATTCTGGTTCCTGCCTTGTGAGAATCTAGTACTGTCCACAGTTTTAAGAGGACATCCTGCTGAGGAGCTCCATGGAAATGGGAAACAAAAACAATTTAAACAAAACCAAAGAAGCGAAGAGAGAAATAAAATAAAAAAAAAAACAGAACCAGCGCAGGTTTGTTGCTTGGTTATGAAGTCACTCCTCTTACCTCCTCAGCTTGCATCATCTTAAAAACTTCCCCAAACTCGGAGCTCTCACCGGTTCCTATCACAATGCCCTGAAGACAAAGGTTTCAGTGTTCTTTACTTCTACCAAACATTTTCAGGACCAGTGATGGAGCTTCTGTCATGTTCCTGGTTCGTACCTTGGCTTTGCCGCATCGCACCAGCGTTCCCATGAAGGCCACATTGCTGCGGGACGCAATGTCTCCATTGGAGGTGGGCGGCTGAGGTAAGGTGGACTTGGAGCAGGGCGTGGTTTCTCCTGTGAGGCTGGACTCGTCTACAGACAGATCAGTGGCCTGAGATAAAACAGAAACGGTAGAAACGATTCAGAACTGATTGTGAAAACAGAGGAGAGGTCCCCCGACCATGGACAATACTGCGGTTTGAAGATGGACAAGATCTCTGTGTCAACATGGTTTAAACAAGGATCATCCTCATCCGTGTTGACATGCAGACTCGGAGCAAACTATTTCTGCATTAAAAGTTAAATAAAAGTGTGTGTACCTCAAAGAGTCGCAGGTCAGCTGGGACTCTCTCTCCCACAGAGAGACAGACAGTATCTCCAGGGACCAGTTCTCTGGCCAGCATGTTTTGGAGGTGTCCTTCTCTGATACTGAGACACAGATAGAGACATGTCAGTGCGAGGAAGACAACAGACTCTGCTTAGTACCAAATATCTGCGGTGGCCTCAGACTCACCAGTGACATTGTGGAGGAACCAGTTTCCCCAATTCTTCTAGAGACTTCTCTGAGCGATACTCCTGGGGGAAAAAAGAGGAAAATTAAACGACGCAGACAGACAGACAGACAGACAGGCAGGCAGGCAGGCAGGCAGGCAGGCAGGCAGGCAGGCAGACAGACAGACAGACAGACAGGCAGACAGACAGACAGACAGACAGACAGAGAGACAGAGAGACACTCACCTGCACAAAGGCAACCGTCACTACGATGATGATGGCCTGAAAATAAACACATGAATATTATCAGTCTGACTGAAGATCTCTCATCAATTATTAATGCCTAAGTACAGTAGTCATTTCCAAATACTGTTCTGCGGACCATAAGGAAGTGATCCCTCAGGGATCCTTTGTTTACTACATGGGTAAAGTCTCAAGATCGCCTGCTATAGGCAAAAAACAGTGAGTAAGGAGCACAAACTACCGACAGTTATTATAAAAACCTCTATATTTACTGTTACCTAAGATCTGTGTGTATTTTTACAAAATGTCTAAACTTTTGTTCCCTTTTGTTACTGCTTTTTTGGCCTAAAATAAGTATTTTATAACCCAAATAATAAAAAAATATGGGAAAGTACAAAAACAAAATCAGTAAGACAAGATAACGTTAAAATACAGACGGACAAACCACGATACAGGAAGTACGGCTGTGATCAGGCTGTACTTTTTGACTGACACTCCATTGTTTGTCAGACAGTTGATGTGAAGCTACAACCATGAAGGACTCACCACGGTGATGCTGATGGCATCATCAAACTGGTGCATGAGAATACTGATGACAGCTGAGGCCAGGAGCAGGAGGATCAGCGGGTCCTTGAACTGCACACAGAACAGGTCCAACATTACACTCCTAAACACCAGGTCTGGTTCTACTGCCCTACAGCACCAGAACATGTTGTTGAAATGGGTATGGATCAAGTGGAAGTAACAGCCAGATGGGGCCAAAAGGAAACATTATTTCTCTGCAGCCCTTGGACCAGTACCGGTCCGCGGCCCAGTGGTTGGGGACCACCGCTCTACTGTTTTGTTTGTAAGTTACCATGTCTCTGTGTGCTGCACCACCGACCTGTGAGATGTACTTCTTCCACAGCGGCTCTTCTTCACCAATGTCAAACTCGTTCCAGCCGTGGTACGTTCTCCTCCTGATGACCTCATCTTGACTGAGGCCCAGCTGGGTGTCGGCCTGTCAGAACACACGGTCACTGCAACAGCCACTCAGACCAGAGGGCAGGTCACACCGGCCCCGAGTGTGTGTGTGTGTGTGTGTGGTGATGTCACTGACCTGAAGGACACACACCACTTCGTGTACAGGGAGTTCACTGGCTTTTCTTGAGGTCAGTACGGGGACCATGGTCTCATCTTCACTGGAGGTTTGTCTGACCGAAAGCTTCAGCACAAACACAAGAAGAGGGAGAACAGGTGAGGGAGGCCTCAGATCAGCTCATTTGGAAATAATCTGGGATTAACCTCCTCCACCAATCACATCTTTCCTCTCAATGTCCATCATTTCCACATGGTCATCAGAGTCAGACGAAGTGGAGTTTCCATCCACTCGTATCTCGACTGAATTTCTTTCATTGCAGATAATTAAAAACCAAATAATTCATTTTAACAACCCTTATTATTAATGACTTTTTCCATATCATTCATATTCAGCTCTTTCAGAAATGGTTCCAGACTTGTCTCCAGCTTTTAAAAAAAATGCAGATATTTTTATAGCATTTATCTCTGATCCTTGAAGTCTCTCCTCCCCTGAAGTTTATTTATATTTATATACTTCTGCCTACACAACATTTTTGCACAGACAGACAGACAGACAGACAGACAGACAGACAGACAGACCTTTATTAATATCTCAGGAGTATCCCGTGAGAAATTACGGTTTACAACACAGCACTTCCTTCTTTTTCTGGTAGATTTTCTACAATAACAGTTACAGCTGTTTATTGGCTGATGAATATTTATTTAATCTTTTTTTCTTTCTTCTAACGTCACAATAGTGTTATTAAAATGGGTAAAATAACAAAGATAGGGAGAGAAGTACAGATGACCACTCGTAACTAGACGGTTCCTCGTGTCCCAAGAAAAATCTTGTAAAAGTTGCTGACCCATAACTTGGAGAACTCATATGTCGGGGGAGTTCTCATCCAGGGGCCCCACTGTATACGTCTATCATCACGACATTAAGTCAAGGAGCGGCTCATCACATGACTCCTCACACCACCTGTCGCCTGTCTCCCAGCCTGTGGCCAGACAGAGGTCAGAGGGAGACAGTGTCATTCTTTCATTCCTCCTGCCTGAGCGTCCTTCAGGTATTTCTCATCTAACAACAACTTTCACAGTCTGAACCAGGAGACCACAGCAGTGTCCTCTACTTCATGTCTCAATAGCTGTCCATTTTTAAAGATTTTTTGCCAAGGCAGACGGCAAAACTGAGTCTGACAGAGACTTCTTCCTGGAAAATGGGAGTTGTTTCTTGGCAAAAATCATGCTGGGTGGTTAAATATGGGTTTGTAAGTGGATAGGTTTTATTTTAAAAACTGTAAATTCCACTGAGAATTATTTTGGGCTACACAAGTGGAATTCACTTCTTCCTATTAGAAATTATTTAATCTTTATATTTCACGCCCCATTTTCTCGATCATTAACTTTTTTTAATGTCTTCTTTTCTTCCGTCTTCGGTGCGTCTGGAACATATTCTACAGGAAGTGGGTTCTTTTGTTTCGCAGCATCACTGCTGACCCGCCTCTCTCCTCACCCAGGTTTGAACCAGTTTATGGACGCAACTAAAAATAAGTGACAACACTTCAGGCTCCTGTCCTTGAACTGGTCCCTGGGCGGGCCTGACCTACTTTGCATGGATCTGGTTCTTTTGTTCATCACTGGCTAGCGTGGACCTCGTGACCACTGTGGTAGCTGAGCTCAGCGTTGAAGCTGCTGCTGATGAAGCAGGCGTTTGCGTCCTTCATCCTTCTTTCCTGAGTTACAAGTATTTGGGGTGTGAAATAAACATCAGCGGTTGCTGAGGAGATGAAGATGACGGCCTATCAGAAAGCCTGCCCAGATCAGGAATTTTGACGTCAAATGAGATTTAACCGAGTGTCAATCAGGGGAGTGTCACATCAACAGTACTTCCCTTTGAGGCGGTGGAAGTAACTAGAGGATTTAATGGATGTCATGACTGTATTTTCCACTTTAAAAGGCTCACTTAAGAACCAATCATTTCCTCATTAAACAGCCATACGCCTTAAAATGTGGTGCGTCTTGGGTGTGGATTCTAGTTTGTTTGCTGACCTCAAACACACCATGTCTGTTTTGTCAGAGCAAAACAGCTACTGCGGACAGGAGCCTCGCAGAGTAATATTGTACTACATGTGATTGAACAGAGAGGAGTACTACAGTACTGGGCTTCAAAGTAATGTTAAGGTGTTTATAGGAACCCAAAAAAAACACTGCTAAGAGTCGTGACCCACTCTCTAGAAAGATCTCAAGAAAGAAAAAAAAAAAATCACTTCTATTAACATACTAATTTTATTCTGCGGAGTGTGCCTTTCAAAATAAAAGATTTTCTAAAATAAAACACATGCGTGACCCATTCAGAACGGGTCCACGACCCACCAGTTGAAAAACACTAGTGTAGATGATGAAAAACGTATTATTTTGTTTCTAAACAACATTGTGATCCACACCACTGCACACAACGGAATGTCACCTCTGCATTTCGTCACCAGTTGGTGGAATCGAACTTGGAACCCTGCAGAACGCAGTCCAGTCCCTTAACCACCAGGCCACCACTGCCCAATAATGAACATCATCGCAACGCAGAAAGAGTGTGTGATGACCGTGTTCACTGTTGTCTGTTAATACACAGACTCACATCAGTCTATGAGATACAAACAATGGCAAATATTTTTTCTGTAAATATATAAGTGAATACTGTCTGTCTGTCTGTGGATTAATGGTTGAATAAACAACATCCTTCAGAAATACCTTCAAAAAATTGGATTTCAGTTCAAGGCAACACAACAATTAATTTTAATAACAACTAACAACACAAATGACACCTGAGACTAGACTAGACTAGACTGGGCTAGACTCGACAACACAACACAACACAACACAACACAACACAACACAACACAACACAACACAACACAACACAACACAACACACGCGCACAAGGATTAGTCGGTGAACCAGCGTTAGCTTCACCGCTAACAATAGCATTAGCAACATATGAACTGAACTAGCTGAACTGAACTGAACAAACAAACAAACAAGCAGTCGACGTTTTTTCTTCTCTGCCTCCTTTTCCTCCTAACCCTTTCCGCCTGGTCTGTAACCCGTGTCCACAGCGACGCTGGCTTAAATAAACCACCTAAGTCGGTGAAGATGTGAACAGAAAGTTGATCAGTGACAAACTCACCAGCTGCTCCCGTTTCGTCAGCATCTTCCGTCAAATCCACCGAGAAGCGCTTTCTAACACCGAACGAAGGCCGCCATGTCAAGTTGCAATGCCGACGTCAGCCGATGCACTTCCGCCAACTTTCAAAATATGAATGGAATGCAACGGTGTTTGACGTGAATGACGTATGTTTCCGTAATAGCGACGCTTTAGGAAGCTGTCCCTGACCTCTTCAAGACATTTTACCTCTCGACTGACTGCATTAGGAGGTGTTGTCTGGATAACAAAGTTTATTTCAACACTAGCCTAAATAAACCACACGAAACCTTATATTAACCTTACCGTTCTTATTCTGAAAAGGAAAAGACTTGTCACACATCCGCTCAGGTGCCGCAACTCTCACCTGGACGAACGTCAGAAGTACAGAAAGGTTCTTCCGGGTCCTTACAAAGATAGTATAAATGTTAAACGATGCCTTTCTGATTGTCTCTAAATTGTCAGCATACTATGTTTCAGTTATCTTTCTCGGCCATAGATATAAGGTCACTTGGTAAAGGTTCAAGCCATGTTATGTATATGTAAAGACATGTATTCTGTCTTAACCAACACTTCACATTATTATGTCGCAGAATCATAGAAAGTGTTCTAAGAGGAAGTCGTTCCTCAGTCGGTGTGAGGGTCTATAGGCCAAGGGGTATTTTCGTTATTGTTTACTGCATCTTGTTTATTTTACTAAATTATTTGTAAAGTGCTTGGGGATATGAGTTGTTATGATTTGGGACTACAAGCAAATAAAGCTGAAGTTGTTGAAGTGTTTGTATTTAAACAGTGTTTAAGAAAACATCTCTTATGTAATTTACAGCGTGTTACATTGTCATTGAACACGATCTTTGCAGAGCGCGGTTTTAAACAATAGAGGGCGACAGTGAAACTGTTTCCGTTCTTACCCGGAAACATCAATAGCTCAAGTATGATTCTATGTAAAACATTTGTAGCATAGGTATTCAATTTAGACTATGACAGTTATATTTTTATTTTATCGTTTATTTTGTTTAACTTTTAACGTCCTTCTCACGGATATAGAAGGATGAGAAGTGTGACGTCACTTCTGTTTATTTGACCACAGCTGATAGCATTAGCGGCCGTTATCAGCAGCTCTGACAGGACGTCGAAAGCTAAAGCTAAAAACAACAACAATAGCAATCACGACAGGCCTAGAAAAAGACTACCGGAAGACCTGCGTCTTCGTCTGGTAAGTTTTTTTAATCTTCTGTTTTATTTAGTTTGTGTAAAACACACAGTCACGCACAAAGTCATGTGACCAGTTGTTTTTTTTAATGGACTCTAAAATTGAGTCCATATGGTTTGTCCAACTGTCAAGTAAATCTTGTAAACACGTCTCAGACTCAACATTTTGAACTGCGACTTCTTTTGTGTTTGTGTCTTTAGGTCTTTGACAGACTGACTCTTTGTTGACTTTAAATGTGAGAGCCTCAAAGTTCATCTGAGAGCATTCGTCCACCAGGGGGATGGGGAACCAGCTAGCCGGCATCGCCCCATCTCAGATCCTGTCTGTGGACAGTTACTTCTCTGATATCAATGACCATGAGTACGATAAAAGTCTGGGCAGCACTCGCTTCTTCAAGGTGGCCCGTGCCAAGCACCGGGAGGGACTGGTGGTGGTCAAAGTCTTTGCCATCCAGGACCCATCTCTGCCACTGACCAGCTACAAACAGGAGCTGGAAGAGCTGAAGATACGGTTGCACTCCTGCCAGAACTGCCTGCCCTTTCAAAAGACCTCCCTGACTGAAAAGGCAGCTATCTTGTTCCGACAGTATGTTCGCGATAACCTCTACGACCGCATCAGCACGCGGCCATTTTTAAACAACGTGGAGAAGCGCTGGCTGGCCTTCCAGATCCTCAACGCTGTCGACCAGGCCCATAAATCAGGAGTTCGTCATGGTGATATTAAAACAGAGAATGTGATGGTGACCAGCTGGAACTGGGTCCTGCTCACAGACTTTGCCAGTTTCAAGCCCACCTACCTGCCAGAGGACAACCCCGCTGATTTCAACTACTTCTTCGACACGTCCAGACGGAGAACCTGCTACATTGCACCAGAACGCTTTGTGGATGGAAGTATGTTCACAACAGAGAGTGACCAGAATACGCCACTGGTGGACCTGACCAACAACAACCAGAGGAGCAGAGGAGAACTCAAACAGGCCATGGACATCTTCTCTGCAGGTAAAAAGGAAATCACCAAAGCCCACAGAGAGAAACACTCGTTTGGCTCGAATGGACACTGCTGACTCTCTTAAAATCTCTTCAAAAATGTCATTTCAATTATAATTGGAATAATGTTTCTTCAGACATGTTAAAAGAACAGGCCTGATATTTAGCTTAAACGTCAGTGACACAAATTGTTCTCAGTTTCCAGAAGAAGTCAAACTGAATACCTTTTTCTTGTGATGACTCCAGCATTAAAGCTCAAAATTAAACATTTTTCAGATCATTTCTTTCAGTCAAACTGTGGACAGTAGCTCAGGTTGGTATTTCTTTTTGCCTTCACGTGTACATTCTGTGTTTTTTGCGCAGGCTGTGTGATTGCTGAGCTCTTCGCCGAAGGCGTCCCCCTCTTTGACCTGTCACAGCTGCTCGCTTATCGCAAAGGTCACTTTCAGACGGAGGAGTTTCTGTTGAAGATCGAAGACCACAGCATCAGAGAACTGGTACCGAGACCACATCATCAACTGAGCTTACCACCATCTTCAATGCGATGAGTTTGACTGTCTAATGGAACAATCAATCACAGGTGGCGCAGATGGTGCAGCGGGAACCAGAGAAGCGACTGACGGCAGAGGAATACCTGAAGCAGCAGCGAGGAAAGGCCTTCCCCGACATCTTCTACACCTTCCTGCAGCCCTACATGGCCCAGTTTGCCAAGGAGACGTTTCAGTCGGCTGACGAGAGAGTGCTGGTCATCCGTAAAGACCTGGACAACATCCTGCACAATCTTCGAGGAGGTCCAGCTACGAGTTTCACCTCATCTTCAGTCCATTTTGGCTCAATTATCCAATATAATTAGATTGTTGTTTGTCAGTTATCAGGGAGAATGAAATGAGATCAACATTAGATGAAAAAGCTGCAGTAATTTAAGCTTGGAGTTAGTTGAGCTTCAACTGGACATCGTTTTCTCATGTCTTTGTCCCCCAGGTTCCCCTTTACCCCCCTTGTCTTCGTCCCAGGATGTCTGTGCCGAACCTTCTCTGAGCTCCAAGGAGGAGCAGGGCCTGATGGTCCTGGTGTCCGTCATCACTTCCTGTCTGCAGACTCTCCACTCCTGTGACTCCAAACTGGCCTCCCTGGAGCTGGTCCTTCACCTGGCCCCTCGTCTAGGTGTGGACGTCCTGCTGGACCGCATCAGCCCGTACCTGCTGCACTTCTGCAACGACTCTGTGCCACGTGTGCGCGCTCAGGCCGTGAGGACTCTGGCCAAGGTGCTGGCTCTGGTGAAGGAGGTGCCGAGGAACGACGTCAACATTTACCCAGAGTACATCTTGCCAGGCATCGCACATCTGGCCCAGGACGACGCTACCATCGTCAGGCTGGCGTACGCAGGTGAGCGTTGGACAGGAAGTTGTTAAGTTTTTTTTTTTTAAAGGAGAGTCTGATTCCCACTCTCTGTGTTTCAGAGAACATTGCTCATCTGGCTGAGAGTGCTCTGCGTTTCCTGGAGTTGGTTCAGGAGAACAACATAAATGCAGAACAAGAGCTGAGCAGTGAAGACGCAGAGGAAACTCTTCATCCCAATGAAAACTATGACTCAGGTACAAACCTGTCTTCATCTGACTGAGGACAGCCTGACCTGGTTCACAGTTTCCTGTTGGAAAAGTCTTCCTGAGTTGTGTTGAATGTCTTTACACAGAGCTCCAGGCCCTTCATGAGATGGTCCAGCAGAAGGTGGTGACGCTGCTGAGCGACTCGGAGAACATTGTGAAGCAGTCGCTGATGGAGAACGGCATCACGCGCCTGTGCGTCTTCTTCGGACGACAGAAGGCAAACGACGTCCTGCTGTCCCACATGATCACCTTCCTCAATGACAAGAACGACTGGCACCTGCGGGGGGCGTTCTTCGACAGCATCGTGGGTAAGGAACCTCACGCTGCAGCACCGTGTGGATCCCGCTGCGCTCTTTTCATCCATCCTCTCCTCGCGTCCTCGCTCTGTAGGCGTGGCGGCGTACGTGGGTTGGCAGAGCTCATCCATCCTGAAGCCGCTGCTGCAGCAAGGTCTGAGTGACACCGAGGAGTTTGTCATCTACAAGGCCCTGAACGCTCTCACCTGCATGTGTCAGCTGGGTCTGCTGCAGAAGCCGCACATCTACGAGTTTGTCAGCGACATCGGTGAGAATGTCCCCAAATGTCCCTTATCTCTCTAAAACTTCAGAATCTACACAACCTGCTGGTCTCACCAGTACAGAGGCAAATATTTCCCCTCATAAGATTCTGATAAGATCAATCTATAAATATGTAATGTCCATAATATATATATATATATATATTGTTATGTTTCTTTTTTCTGCAACAACACAATGTCTGGGCTTTGGCAAATGTGCTGGAATTGCAGAAGGTCCTGAAACGTTAACTTACGTTTTGGGGACATATCGGTATCAGTTGATATAAAATTAGTAAATTATAAGTTAAACAATATTTGTAAAGTAAGATATTTACAAAAGTTATTATCTGACAACCCTAATTATTGTATATTTTAGACCAAAGATGCACCTAGTCCAACTTTTTCAGTTCCAAACTCTTCCACAAATCCATGGAATTCATCTTCATTGTCTCATTTAAACAGTTGGTGGATTTTGACGTCTCCTCATCATCAGAGTCAGTCTGGTTGATGTAACTGAGATGTTCACTGATGATTCCAGCAATGAGTAAATTCACTTTGTATGTGTCTGAACTGGTAGCATTTTGGGTCCTGATACACACTTCACACCACAAGAGGGCGTTATGGTGCAGAAAGTATGGTATATTGTAGTTATTGATATACACCTGACCTGATTGACCTTGGTCCAGACCTGGTCCTGACTCTCCTCTCTCTTGTCCCAGCTCCATTCTTGTGTCATCCTAACCTGTGGATCCGTTACGGAGCCGTGGGCTTCATCACCGTGGTCGCTCAGCACCTAAACGTGGCCGACGTCTACTGCAAACTGATGCCACACCTCAACCCTTTCATCACCCAGCCCATCATCCAGGTGAGTCTAGGTCGTTGTCCTTGTCCTCGTCCTCGTCTTCAGCACTCTGACCCCTAACCCTCCCTCGCCCCATCACTGCGTCTACTCCGTCCCCAGATCGATAAGGAGCTGGTCCTGCTCAGCGTCCTGAAGGAACCCGTGAGCCGCTCCATCTTCGACTACGCACTTCGCTCAAAAGACATCGGCAGCCTCTTCCGCCACCTGCTGTTGCGCCAGAAGAAACGCGCTGGATCCATCCCAGAATGTCCCACTCCCGATGATCCAGCCATCGCTCAGTTACTGAAGAAGCTGCTGTCGCAGGTCAGAACCTTTCACACACCACTGAGTTCACTGGGAGAACTATACCGCTCCACAGCCCCCTCCTGTGGTCAGTTTGTTTCACTGAACAAAGACTATTGAACTTAATAAGACAGACCAAGACACATGTGCGTGTGTTCAGCATCTGTGTGTGTGGGTGTAGATCTGAGTTCCAGCATACCTCCAGAACCTGGTTAAAATAAAATCTTCCAATTCAGAAGAAGTCGTCGAATAAACGTGTGATTAATTCCCTTGATGTAGTTAATGAGAAATTTTCAGCACAGAACCAGTTCTTCAGGGAAACCACACACAGACGGCAGACTTACAGGAAAAGCCAAGTCTTTGAGCCAAAGTCAGTGAAAAACCCCTTGTGCGCATGTTTTAGTAAGACATGTGTTTCTGTGTCCCTGACCGCAAATGAAGAAGAACCAGACTGACCTTGACTCAGATCTCTTCCTAGGAACTGCTCCGCCCGAGAAGAACTAGAGTTCCTATTGATAGAAATGACATGTCTTTCAGCAGAACCATCGATCAACAAGACCGACACAGACCAAGTGTTGATCTGTCCCTTGGCTCGGCCGCATCTGTTTGACCTGGACCAGAAAATGTGGTCTGGTCCAAAATACATGTACTTCTCAAACCCCCTTAAGGAGAGGCTTCTGGTGTAATATTGTACGCTGGACACAAGTGTCCTGCTGCTTGAGTTATTAAAAGCCTCCGGCCACTAGGTGGCAGCAACTCTTACTGCGCCATTTCATTTTTCTTGTCAATCAGGGGATGACGGAGTCGGAGGAGGACAAGCTGCTGGCACTTAAAGACTTCATGCTGAAATCCAACAAGGCTAAAGCTAACATGGGTGAGCAGAGCCACCTAGTGGAGGCGGGACAGACCGGCGTCATCGACCTCGCAATGCTAGGCATCAGTGGTCGCCAAGTGGACTTGGTCAAACCCAAGACGGAGTCAGAGGACAAGAGAGGTAAACAATAAAACAAGAGCTGTAAGAGCGCCACCTGTTGGGTAAATCAATGTTTAATTAAAGGTTCTCACTATTTCTCTCAGCAAGAAAACACACCAAACAAGACTCCACCATGAACGAGGAGTGGAAGAGCATGTTTGGATCACAGGAGCCGACATCGGCCCAACCCGCCGTGGTGAGAGTCGCCCACTGAGCACGGCGCCACCTTCTGTCACTGAGGTTAACACGATGTTATGATGCCTCATCAGGCAGCTGAGGCGGCGGGCGGACAAGTCAAGAAGAGCGCCACCACACCGGCAGTGCCCGTGCTGCAGTCGGTCATCAGCGGCCCCGCCTACCAGCGCCGCATTAACACCTGCAAGGCGGAGCTTCAGCAGCTGGTGCAGCAGAAGAGGGAGCAGTGCAGCGCGGAGCGCATGGCCAAGCAGATGATGGAGAGTGCAGAATGGGAGAGCCGCCCGCCGCCGCCAGGTAACGTATGCACGTGCAACAGCGCAACCGCCACTGTAGCCAACCAGCGGCGCTGACTTCCACGTCCGCCACAGGGTGGCACCCCAAAGGTCTGCTGGTCGCTCACCTGCACGAACATAAGGCGGCTGTGAACCGGATCCGAGTGTCAGACGAACACGCCATCTTCGCCACAGCGTCTAACGACGGCACAGTCAAAGTCTGGGACAGTCAGAAGATGGAGGGCAAAACCACCACTACCAGGTGGGGGCGCACAAGGAGCAGCTCTGAGCAAATCAACATGTGACCAGAGGTAACCTTTGTGTCTGCTTCGACGGTCACAGGTCAGTGCTGACGTACTCACGCATCGGGGGACACGTGAAGACGATGACCTTCTGTCAGGGCTCGCACTATCTGGCTGTGGCTTCAGACAACGGCGCCATCCAGCTGCTGGCTGTGGAAGCCAACAAGCCGCCAAAGTCTCCGAAAGTCCAGCCTTGTCAGAGCAGGTACACACACACACACACACTGTCACACTCAGAAAAACAGAGGATTCAAACTAGCGATTGTCCAAAATGTCTTCTGTCACATCAGGAATCTGGACCTCCAGCAGGACGGCTGTGCTGTGGACATCAATCACTTTAACTCTGGAGCTCAGTCCGTCCTGGCCTACGCCACGGTGAATGGCTCTCTGATTGGCTGGGACCTGCGCTCCAACACCAACGCCTGGACACTGCGTCACGACCTGCGCCTGGGCCTCATCACATCCTTCAGCGTGGACATGCACCAGTGTTGGCTGTGTCTGGGTCAGTCCGAGCCCCGCGCTCCCGTCCAACTTGTCTGACGTGTCCTACATCAACAAAGAAGCCAAAGTGTTTGCTTCTTTCTCTGCAGGCACCAGCAGCGGCACCATGGCATGCTGGGACATGAGGTTTCAGCTCCCCATCTCAAACCACTCCCATCCCGCACGAGCACGAATCAGACGACTGCTCATGCACCCGCTCTACCAGTCGTCCGTGATCGCAGGTGAGGGAATGATGCCCGTGGAGAAACGCCCTCTGCTGGTCAGACACAGATTTAGCAGAGACGATCCCTACACCTGACCCAACTGTCTGTTTCAGCTGTTCAAGGCAACAACGAAGTCTCCATGTGGGACATGGAGACAGGAGACCGGAAGTTCACTCTGTGGGCCAGTTCTGCTCCTCCACTGTCTGAGATGCAGGTGCGTATTCTCACCACTGGGGAGCAGTGTGGGAAAAACTACAATCTTGGTTTTCATATTATTATTATTATTATTGTGTTTTCTTTATGTATATATGTACATGAAAGACACATCATAATACTCACTGAACTCCCTAGTAATATTGTTAAAGTGAAATATAACAAAAATAATTCAACAACACCACACTACTAACATTAACCTAAATATCAACTAGTACTAGTGATGAACTAACCCTGGTCCACTGCCTCCTGGTGTGTCTCTGTTCACAGCCGTCTCCTCACAGCGTCCATGGGATCTACTGCAGTCCTGCAGATGGGAATCCTCTGCTGCTGACGGCCGGATCAGACATGAGGATCAGGTGACTCTACGTTGACGCCCTGCATTTGTTTCCGATCAGCGTTTTAGTCATGTGACCCACGATAACATGCTGGGGCGCTGAGCATTCTGCACTTTGGTTCCAGGTTCTGGGACTTGGCGTATCCTGAGCGCTCATACATCGTAGCAGGCGGCGCCAACGACTCGCTGCACTGTCCGTCTGTCCTGTACAGCAGGAAGATCATCGAAGGCACCGAAGTCGTGCAGGTTGGTTCCTCCAGACTGGGTTACAGGCGACTTGGACTTGGACCTGAAAAGCTGGGGACTTGACACTGACTAAATTAATAATCATCCCAGTGACTTGGACTTGAGAAGATGGAGACTTGACTACAGTGAATGTACGCTAGTCCTCAGTGACTCGACTTAAGTAAAGACTCGACTCAGGTGATTACAGAGATTGACTTCTTTAGAACATTTTGACTTGTTCTAAGTGTTGGCTAATTCAGTGGCATTTTCCTTTTTTTATGTACGACAACTTTAGTAACTTTACGTAGTTCTTAATGTACCGTATTTTCACGAGTCTCAGTTTTGTGTGCCATTACTAACATTTAACACACACATAAGGTGCACCTGATCATAGGGCGCGGGTTTTATATACAATTCCACGCCCACACTTCCCCCTTTAAAGTTCTCATGGTGTCCTCTACCACGTCCGCCTTACAACACACAACCATACAAGTGTGCTATTTTAAAAAAGAGTGAGAGTAAAACAACGCCTACACTTCTCCCTTTAACGTTCTCATGATGTCCTCTACTACGTCCGCTGTACAACAACAACAACACAAAGGGCGCACCGCACATTTTGAAGAAAGACTTTTATGTGCGCCTTACAGTCGTGAAAATACAGTAATAGTAAGAGGCCAATGGAATCTCTGTTTTGTTGCCATTTCTGAGTAAAGCGACATTAACCTCGTGCTTACGTGTCCTCGTGCAGGAGATCCACAGTAAACAGAAGAGCGGCGTAGTGGAGGATTCGCCACGCCGCGGCCCAGAATCCCTGCCCGTGGGGCATCATGACATCATCACCGACATCGCCACGTTTCAGACGACCCAGGGTTTTATCGTGACGTCGTCCAGAGACGGAATCGTTAAAGTGTGGAAATGAAGAAACCCCACTTTTATCCCTGCTGCCCCCTGCTGACAGCCCAGCCCCATTGTCTATCAGGAAGCCTCATCAGTCATTGTTTCATAATAATCATGAAAAACTTGAACTTTTAAGTTATAATCAATGGCTCACATGACCTCTGATGACATCATCACTGCTCTTGATCATGTGTGGTCACCTGACCTCTGTTCAACAATTGTTTTTTGTAAAAAAAAAAAAAGTTTATTTAAAGCTGTTTGTAACTAAGTCCGAGCTTCAATAACATCAGTGTCAACATTTCAGTTTGTGAAATAATAAAACAAACGTCAATAAAATTATAATCACTGATGTTGTTGTTGTTTCACAGAACTCTGGGGAAAAAAATATATATATATATATAATTTTATTTTTTTTCCCAATACTGATATTATCCCAAGATTTGTTTTTTTTAGTTTAGATTCTTAGTTGCCCAAGCCTCTACGTGAACTCCAGAGACCTAAGTGAGAAGACCTATGTTTTCATCAGAGTATATATACTCTGTCCTTGTAGGAACCTGAAAAATGTCCCAACAAGGACAGGGTCCTTTTGAGACAAATGCAAAGACACTTTACACACACCAATGCACTCAAACCGTCAGATAAAAACAGTCACAATTTGTGGAAAAAAAAAAAATCAAAGGTTGTTATGTGTTTGAGGAGACTTGATTATGTAGCCATCACGTAATTTCTCAGTCAAAATGATGCAAAATTTTAACATGATTCAGACGTTTTATTTTGTTTTTGACTGTTTTTCACTTCAGTTACTTATGAATTTTTTTTTTTTTTACTTTAGGCCTATGTTTTCCCTTTTTTTTTTGTTAAAAATGTGAAAAAAACACGACCGTCAACATTTGTTGTAAAAACGTTCCATTTTTATTCACAGGTTAAAGGACACAGGAATCACAGTTCTGTGGTGTTTCATCCTGATTGTTTTTTTTTTATAACAGTACAGAAACAGAACTGAGGCGACGGTTCATCACCACTGTTTCCTCTCCGTGTAAAAGTAAACTTTGTACCAACGAAAATAAACAATCTTACATCTAATTATAAAAAAATACTATATCTGTAAATGTTTGATTGAGGAACAGTGTCTGTTGTTAACTTCCTGAATTAATGTTGAGGGAATACAAGCTAAGGGTTTTTTTGTTTCTTCTGTAGTAAAAATGATGATGATGTGACAGAGATGAGCCAGGCCCTGGTTGGACGGAAACTCATCTTTGAGTATCTGGCGACCTGATGACGTCAAACTGACCTCACGGCGACCATGGGCTGACCTCACCGCCTCCTGCTCAGACACAGGCTCTCACACTCGTCTTGCGTCGTGAATCTGTTTCCGTTCCCGCCGCAGCCACCGTACCAGAAGCGCGAACATTCACTCTGTTCCGTGTCGAAGAACCACATCATGGTGTAATTCTGACAACCTCCGGGGTCCTGACGGAGGTAACAGGCCTCTGAGGGATGAGGTGGGGAGTCAGGGGAGGCAGAAAAAGACAAAAATAAAAAAAAAATCAGAGAGGGAGAAGAGGAGGTGGGAGGGGGAGGGGGGGATTACAGGAGGCGACTGCAGCTCCTCGGTTTGTCACCACTGAGCTGTCATGTCATTAATGTGATGTAATCATTGCAACACTAAGCATCAGGCTGTGATGTCATCAATGAGCTGTGATGTCACCACTCTGTCACTTCCTGTCAGCTGGAAGTGACTGATGAACAGTGTGCGGAAAGTTACTTTGAAAAAGTAACTTATTACTTTACTAGTTACTTCTCTGAAAAAAGTAACTAGTTACGTTACTAGTTACTTTACTAATAACTAGTTACTTAGAATAATAATTAAAAAAGTTTAGTGTTGTGTTCTGTAGCAACTATCATAATGAAATGTAGGAACTGGTAACGTAACAAGTTACTTTTTACATTTTTACAGACATCTTTTATCGTAACCTCAACTTGCCACTTGCCATCGTCTTGCTTGTGGGTGTGTGCTGCATGTGTGTGGGACTGTTTATTTCCCTGTAAGGCAAGAAGACCCGCCCAGGTCTCTTTCTGATTGGCTTAGACGTTAACCTATGTCAACCAATCATCGCTCCTTTTCAACACATGGGTTCAGTTAGTGTGGACGGCCGTCTTTCACTTATGACTGACAGACAGCAGACAGACACACAGTCCTCTCTCCGTGGACAGGAGAAACCGTCCATTTGGACCACATATAGTAATGAGTAACGAGTCCCTTTACACCACAGTAACAATAACGGCGTTACGTTATTAGTTACAAGGTTTAGTAGTTCTGTTACGTAACGGAGTTACAGGCAACGCGTTAGTCCCAACACTGCTGATGAAGCGTTTTACCTTTGGAGGAGACGCTCTTCTCCACTGTTCTGCTGAGAAACTCTGCGTCTGTGGGTGAGAACCTTCGTTAGTAACTGTCACTTATTTGTCTTTGAACTGAAGAGGAGGAGGACGAGGAGGAAGACGGTCATCGGAAATCTGTCAAATATCCAATGAGACGTTGCCGTTACCGTTGATCCCCGACACTGAGAACCCTGCGTCTCCCGGCAGTAGGGTGTCGATCACGTCAATCTGTCCAGTGTGAGTCCGTCCTCTGGTCTGTTCCTGGAATCCGTCCCTGGGTTCTTCTGCCATCACCGAGTCCACCTGCCCTCCTTGTCCCACCTGACCCTGACTGTGATGGGACAGATGATGGGACAGATCAACAAGATCAATTTAGATTAATGTGAAAAACAGAATCAATAAAACGTAAACACACGTCCATGTGACCGTCCCACCTCTGTCCTTGATCCTGCTTCTTCAGTTTCTCACACGTCTGTTTGAATGGTGCAGTAGGATACGTGTTTTCTCCTCCTGGAATCAAACCAGACAAAACTCATTGAACCTCAGAGACACAGTCAAGTTCTCTAAACGTTCTGTCTGGCGTGTGACTCAGCATCTGGTTCTGGAACCAATGTAGAATTTCTGAAAAATTAAGTCTGAGCTCAGAGGGAAACGGCAACTGCCGGCCCTTTGCTGCCTCCAGTGGACAGTTGATCACTGTAAATCTTAACAAAAGCAAAAGTTCCAAAATAACTTCCTTGAACTGGAGGGCGGGGTCAGGAGTTGGACCGACACCTGCTCCGTCCCTGAGCTGAAATCACTGACTCTCTATATGGAGCTAAGAATCTGCCTGATTCTCCTGACGACGGTCGTTGTCTGTTGTCTTACGGTTCAGAGCGTTGAGGAAGACTCGGAGGAAGCGCTGGGTGTATTTCTGCTCGTCAGCCTTCAGTCTGTCCAGGTGGATCAGGTGCTGATGCATGGGCAGACTGGCCAACTCCTCCACCTGCTCACGGCTGTAGCGACTGCCCACGGTCACTACGAACACGGCCACGCCCTCGCACTTCATCTTACTGGAGACGTATCGCAGGAGGGCGCGGTCCTCGTAAGTCGTCTGCGTGCCGACCACCACCAGCAGCAGCCTCTTCCTACGGGCGTTGGTGGCCTTCAGCAGAACCTCCGACAGGGTGTAGTTCAGCGTCCGGCCAAAGTAGGAAGAACCTCCCAGCTGGTGCATCGTCTGGGACAGATGTGATCTCATCTTCTGCGGGTCCTGGTAGGTCTGCAGGTCAAACTCCACTTTAGGAGTCCTGGCTCCGCTTTGCTGGACTACGGCCACCCGGGCCTGGTTGCCGGCCCGGCGGGGCTGAGAGCTGACAGCCAGTTGCTCCACCACAGAACCCAGCAGCTCCTGGAATCCAGTGTACTGGTCTGCCTGGACCTCCCTGGAGCTGTCTACAACCACGGCCAGATCCATATCCACCTCCTGAGGCGTCAACGTCTCCTTGATGAAGCCACACTCCTGCGTACGTCGACATGGATCTGGAAGAACAAAACCAAAAGTTGATTTAGTTCCTGGTTCTGCTTTTCAGGACCAAACACTGGGTCCTTGAGGAACCCGGGCCACCAGCGTCCAGGTCCCACCAGGGAACTTTACTGCAGGTGAACTGACCGTAGCAGATGGCGCAGTTCTTCACCTTCTTCAGGTCTGCAGCCATGTCCCTGCCCAGCACGGTGAAGATGGAGTTTCCGGAGTCGTCCAACTGAGGACACAGACAAACAAACATAATGAAGGTTACCCAGATGGACAACAACAGTACTTCTCAAATGGTGGGGCGGGGCCCCTGTGAGGCACACTGAAATGCCAGGAGGGTCTTGAAAGGCTCCAAATGGAATATGGTTCCCTGGAAAGAAGTGTCTTTACTGCTCTTATGCTTGAATGATAACATGCCTCCAGCCACTAGGGGGCAGCAACTCATACAGTGGTTTATACAGATAATATACACGTCTCATGTTTTCATGTTACCAACAGTGGAGCTGAAAGTAAACAACAACAACAACAACATCTGCAAGAACCATCTCCTAACAACGTGACCTTCCGTACCTCCATGGCTTTGCTGATTGCTGGAGCGTTCCTGGTGGAGACGATGGCCGGGACGATGTTGAGGCCGCGGTACTCCATCACGGCCGTCACCAGGTCGCTCGCATCCTGCAACAGTCCGTTATTGAAGAAGACGGCGACTTTCCTCATCATCAATCCCGATCGCACTCGTTTGAAGACATTGTTGCCCACAAAACGCATGGCGGCTGGTAGGTTGCGTCGGTTGGACGTCCTCTCGGGGGCGATGTTTTTTATGAACTCTATCAGCTGGCTTTTACGGCGGTAATCCTGGAAGCGGACCAGGTACTTGGTGTAGCTGCTGTAACCCACCACGGCCACACGGGCGCCGATGGGACAGTTGCTCTCCGCAATACCGACATCCTCCAGCAGGGCCAGGGCTGCAGAGCGTTGCCTCTCAAAGGCGGCGGACGTCAAGTTCTCGGACATGTCCAGACCAATCACCAGCTCAGTGGGGAAGGCCGGACAGTCGCTCCGATCTACGCACAGGAAATGGAACAAGAATTTGGTCTTTTATTGTCAACAATGACAATAAAAGGAGGAGCAGATGTGGAGAAACTTACCAAAGGAACAGGCTGTGGAGCAGACGCACAACACAACACAACACAACACAAACAGACAAACAACACAAACAGTCAGGTCACTCTTGTACATCAGTCAATTTTGTTCATGAGCCTAGGGGGCGCTGACACGTCAGTGTCAGTACGTAGATAGACCCTCACCACAATTGTCTCTGATGAAGGTGATCAGCTGACACTCCTAAAGGAACAGACGAAAAAAAAATAAATAAAAAAATCAGCCCTGACTCAGGGTCATGTATCAACAGGAGGCGCTGTGATCTGATCGTACACTGACCGTTAAGCCCTTGACTCCAGGTGGTCCTCTGGGTCCCTGAGGAGGAGGAGCTTTGATCAGTGTCAGGTGACGACATCACAACTCAGCTGAAACAGCTAAAGGTTTTTGTCTTCTACGCTAAAGGTCAGAGGAGCCTGAGTGACCTGATGATGTCACCGATGACTCACCTTGTGTCCAGGATTCCCCACTTCTCCAGGCCGTCCAGTCTCTCCAGACGGACCTGAGTTTCCCTGCGAGGATGAGAAGATCAGGAGAATGGAACGTCACTAGTAGAGAGGAAACACTTTCAAACTAATTCAACTGTGATGTCACAGTGGGGCGGGGTCACTTACGTTACGACCGCGGTTCCCCTTAGGTCCGGGAAATCCTTTAGATCCTTGAAGACCAATCTCACCCTGAGCAGAAAGACCAAGACACTGAGGAGACCAACGTCCTGACTCTTCACAGAACCGAGTGGTGGATTTGAAACCTGACTTTTGGATTCAACCGACGTGACGAACATCAGAGACTCACCACTAAACCAGGATGTCCAGGAAATCCAGGATCTCCCTGTCAGCAATGAACAAAGTCCAGTTAGTCAGAACTGAGAGCCAGAGCTGGACCTGAATATTGTGGACTTGTGGACTGAGGAACGGACTCACCTTCGCTCCTTTGGGTCCTGGAGGTCCATGTCCATCTCGACCATCTTGACCCTGAGAACACACAGGACACAGAGATCATTTTTTATTTTCCAGACTCTTGGCAGACCTTTAGGCTCAGAAGTTCAGGATCGTACCGGAGGTCCTCGAGCTCCTTGTTGTCCTGGACTTCCTGTTTCTCCGGGATCTCCTGGTTGACCCTTTAACGACCAGGACAAAAATATTGATTCTCCTCATTGATAAACCAGAGTTTATGTCATTTACTGTGGGGACTGTCCAGTCCGAGAGTTTGACATTCTCACCTTCTGTCCATTAGCTCCTCGTCTGCCTGCACCTCCTGCAGGACCAGGTTGTCCTGGAGCTCCCTGGTTAGGAAGTAAGATTTGAAAGAATCAGAGGAACTGCTGAGTCAGGACACGTGACCTGTGATCTCTATGATGATCATGAAATCTATCTGAGCTGACCTGAGGTCCAGGAAGTCCAAAAATCCCTTTTGGTCCAGGTTGACCTCTAACACCTTGAGGACCCTGTGAACACAGACACGTGTGATGTTTGCATTTATGAGTCAACGACAGCTACCGACAAAGACTCACCCTAGGACCAGAAGCTCCGGCAACACCTGGAAGTCCTTGGACTCCAGGAGGTCCAGCTACACCCTGGACGCACACACACACACACACACACATTAGGCCTGAATCAGCTCTGATGTTTGTGGACATCACCTGGTTGCTCCTCTCACCTTCTCTCCATTGGCTCCTCTTCTTCCTTCTGGACCCTGGACAACATAGACAGTGTAAGACAACTGAGCAGCATAGACCATCATCATCATCAATTATTGATATTATTGACAAGTGTTCAGTCACGTCTGAAGGTTTGAAACTCACAGGGTTTCCCACCACTCCAACCTCACCGGGCCGACCGTTGGACCCAGCTGGTCCCTGACCAGGAAAAAAGCTATTAATTAATTTAACTCACATAATGATGATAAAAAAGGATAATAATAAAAAAAAAAAATTTGTTACAGAAATGGATTAAACCAGTGTTCCTCAACCTTTTTTTGTGCCACGGACCAATTAAATGTCTCGTACTATTTTCACGGATAAATACCCTTTAATAAAAGCAAAATTTCCGGTGTTCTGAAATATTTTCCTACCTATAAATTCTTCCTACCCAAATTAACTGTGCATGGACACAACAAGGGTTTCTCAAGTTCACACAGCCTATAATTTTCTCCTACCAGACTGGTATAAAAGTTAGAATCTTGTATCATTTTGAGTTTATTGTTGTTGTCTTCACTGAGAAAATATTTCCTAATCAAATATAGTTGCATTATTGATGATGGAATCCTAGCCATTCTATTGGTCAGTTCTTTTGTTGATATGGGTATGGATCAAGTGGAAGGAATAGACAGATGGCGCCAAAAGGAAACAGTATTTCTCTGCGGCCCGGCACTAATTCACCCACGGACCGGTATTGGTCCCCGGCCCAGTGGTTGGGGACCACTGGATTAAATGACCAGTGAAGGTTGGACAGTGAAGATGATATGTTGGAATGTTTCAAGGTGTTCCTCTCACAGCCAGACCAGGATTCCCAGAATCCCCCTTGGCTCCAGGAATGACGTTGTCGTCTCCAGGTTGACCCTGAGACACAGACAGATGAACAGTCAACAGACAAACATCTGAGGACGATTCAACAGACAGTGAGGAGAATGGTTTATATGAACAAAAAAAAACTATAAATACAAAGTAAAAATTGGAAAAGTATTAAAATAAATGATCTACTACAATAAACTGTTTATTTTTCTGAACAGTTAATAATTTGTTAATATTATTATTATAAAATATTACATCATGCATCATGTTTTGAGTTTATTTTATCAACTATTACAATAAAATAAACTGCAACACAGACAGGAAGGTTTGGAGACAAAGCTAGAGAAGACAGATTGAGATGTTTGGACATGTTCAGAGGAGGGACAGTGGATACATTGCTAGAAGAATGATCCTAGAGATGGAGCTACCAGGTAGGAGACGAAGAGGAGGTTGATGGACAGAGGTAGTAGGAGTTAGGTAGTAGAAGATGGGACAAGAACAAAAGAAGGGAAAGACAATAAAATTAACTTTTTACAAAATAATACACAATATTTCAACTCATCTACGCAGCTTCCCCTCAAACTCGACCATAATAAAAAGTTCAGCTCCAACCTGTTGATCCACATAAACTGAATTCCAAGCTGAAGTCACACTGTGAAACCAATGAAGTGAATCCAGACTCACCGGATCACCACGCAGTCCTCGCTGTCCTTTCACTCCCGCCTCTCCTCGGATTCCTGGAATTCCCTGAGGACAGGAGCAAAAACTGTCAGTCATTCAGACAGATGTCAGTCAAAGCTGATGATGTTGGTGAAATAAATCCTTTTTATATTAATGATATAACAATTGATGATCAAAATGATTGATTTCAATTCAGTTTTGGGTAAATATTAGGGGTGAGACGATTCACTCACATAACGATTTGATTCATATCTCGATTCACAGGTTACGATACGATTCAGGAACGATACATAAAAAATATTAAACAATTGATCCAGTTCAATCCGATTCGGTTCAGTTCGATCTTAACCGATCCAAAACGATAAATTTGCACACCCCTAGTATACATAAATAGCTTTATTTTAAAGATTATTATCATAATATTGTAGACTAATGTCACACATACTGAACATGACTCAAAATCTAAACCCTCACAATATCCTCACCCTCAGAGACGATCCAATTCAGGAACGATTCATAAAAAGTATTAAACGATCGATCCAGTTCGATCCGATTCGGTTCAGTTTGATCCAAAACGATTCATTTGTACACCCCTAATATATATATATATATAGTGTATATTAGGGGTGTGACGATTCACTCACATAATGATCCGATTCAGGAACGATTCATAAAAAAACATTAAACGATTGATCCAGTTCGATCCGATTCGGTTCAGTTCGATCCAAAACGATTCATTTGCACACCCATAGTAAGTATAAATTACAGCAATTAAAACGCGACTAAATAAATAATACTAAATAATACTGATAAGAATGAGGTAAATATTTAATTTTTATTTATAGTTTAAAATATCTTAATTAGTTAGAAAGATATATCTAAAATATATAGATATATTTTTCTTTAGATAAATATATATACTTTTCTAACTAATTAAATACTGACCTAATTCTTAGTGTCATTAAAAAAAAAAAAAAAAAAACGAAATCATTTCCTTCCAGAGTTTGACTGGCGTGCCATAAAATCACAGTCAGATCTGAAAATAAAAGAGAGTTTTTACTGGATCTCCTTTTCGTCCTCTTTCTCCTCCAACGCCGTCTTTTCCTGTCGTTCCCTGCAGAAGAAACACAGGAGTCAAACCAAGTCAAACACGGGTTTGGACAAATGGTCCTCTCTCACATTGATCTGAATATCAGTTAGGATCACTAGGAGTGTATGGTGCTACCTGTCATCTTCAGAGCAGAGATGAATCTAACTATCTTGGATTTTTTGATCAATTGCTTTAAATTTCTTCTCACCTGTTCTCCGTCCACTCCGTCCAGCCCGTCCTCTCCATCGTCTCCCTGAACAAAGACATTGTTTTATTTCCTTTTCTTCTGAAGATTAAGGTTTAAGACTGAGCATCATGACATCACTTCCTGTTCCACTCACCCTGTTTCCACCCAAACCTCGTTTTCCCTGTCAAAAGAAAAAAGAAGTTAAAACGTGACTTCCACAGTGCTACAGTGGTCACATGACTTTCTTCATCTGTGTGTATGTGTGTGTGTGTGTGTGTGTGTGTGGACACCTTGGTTCCTCTGTTACCAGAGCAGCCCTGCACCCCCTGAGGTCCACTGGGTCCAGGATGACCTCGATCTCCCTGTGAGTGAAATTCTTATTTATGTTCTGTATCTTTCTCTCCTTCATCATCTAAAAGTCAGAACGTGTTGAAACTCACAGCCGCGCCCTCCTCTCCAGGGAATCCTGGGTATCCCTTCTGACCCGACACACCCTGTCAACAGAAACATTAAACGCTCCATAAGCATTTCCTCTCCAACGCCGCGGTTCTGAGCTCATCTTGGTACCGCACGGAACGACAGCCTCTCACCTTTGATCCGGGACGTCCTCGAGATCCACGTCCGCCTTCGTGTCCCGAGCACTTGCACATGACATTGCAGCATTCCCTGTCGGAGACGGCGTCCTGCGGACGGACCAGGTTCATCAACCCCACGGTCAAACATTCTGTTTCTTTGTCAAAATAAAAGTCTGTGACTGTGAGGTGAACATATCATTAGCAGCATTCTAACATTTGAATTTTGACCCAGTCCTCATTTATCCTGTGTCCACGTCCTGAGGCTGTGGTCTTCAGTATGTGGACACGTCAGGACGTGAACAGGAACTCTCCGGGAGATGAAAACTTGACCCTTTTTTTTTCTAATGGGTTTTAACAGAACTCTGAAACAGCTGGAGTTGAACAGCGACACGGCTCCGGGTTTTGACAGGAAGGACTTACGATCTGTTTGAAGATGGTGCTGCCCACACTCGGCATGCCAATGGTCAGAGGGAGTTTGTAGCCAAAGCCACGTCCAAACTCCAACATCTGGAGTTCGGCGGGGTTACGAGCGCCCTCTAGAGCCACCACCAGCAGAGCGTCGATATCTGCACACAAACAAAAAGGAAGGAGGACACTTGATCGTCCTCACTTTTATCAGGCAATAACAGTATTTTCACTTTTTTTTTTTTTCATTTCTTACCGGACTTTCGAAGGAGCTCAGACTCCTCTTCCAGTCTCATCACGTCTTCATCCAGTCCATCTGAGAAGATCACCAGCACCTGAGGGAAGAAGTGGGGCAGCATTAGTCATTTGGTTTTTCCACCTATAAGGAGATTCAGTTCAGAGCTGTGGAGAAGAATAGAGTGGAGTCAGGATGGAACAACTGGAGAAAAGAGTCAGGAGTGATCTGAGATAGAAGAGAGTCAGCTAAGGTGGAGGGACGGTGGAGAGACCAGCCATGATGGATGGATTAGAGACATTAGGAATAGGTAGAAGACAGGAGACAGAGCTGGAGGTGGAGGAGTTAAAGATGCTGAGATTCTAGGAGAGACAAGGATGGACAGGATCAGGAATGAGGTGATTAGAGGGACAACACAGACAGGAAGGATTGGAGTAAAAGCTAGAGAAGACAGATTGAGATGGTTTGGACATGTTCAGAGGAGGGACAGTGGATACATTGGTAGAAGAATGATCCTAGA